>JADNYJ010000098.1:0-147228 GCA_015501075.1 Gymnopilus junonius | reverse complement strand
CACCTGATCCCGAGGACCCAACTTAATAGACATGTCAGTAGATATGTAGAGTAGCTGAAATAGACGTACCTGCAAAATGCTGCTCAAAAAATTTTTGACTTTTGGGTGACATGGCCCCAGCAGCTGCTTTGGCCTTATCAGTAAGCTTCTTGATGCTTCCTCCCACTTGCTGAGCTGGCTCCTTATGCTTCAAACCTGGGAGTATGGAGATTGGAAGGTTGTCGTCACCATCATCCATGTTGTGAGCCAAGCTGTCAGCTCACTTATGCTTCTTACTGTCCTTGAGGCTGATAGTGTGGTGTTCATCACTTGGCGAATGAAGCCACGTAATCTGGCTAGCATCTTGAGCATTCCATTGTCATTCAGAGCAGGCATGTCTGGGTCGGGCATATGGAAAAAAGAGGTGGAAGGGGATGTCTGTGCATATGTATTTCGCATTGATTTTTTCATGTGGCTGAGTAGTAGTATTCATTTCAAGCTCCGACTTAATCTCGACTGCAATAGTAAGTCCCTTAGACAGTTGAATATTCACATTCTCACATGGATCACCCTTCCTTCCCTATGCAAAAGTACAAGATAAAAGTTCAGTTTGAACTGGTCCAAACCCAGTTCTCTACCTTTCCCAATGTCAAGAACCATGAACTGGAACTGGTACTACAGGTTCTGGACTGAACCTGAACAGAACAGAACTTTCAGTTTGGTTCTGCCAGTTTGGGTTCTTTGCAATGGTTCAGAACTGAACTTCGCATCCCTAAACTGTAGATGTGTGTCCTGTCCCATATTTGTTGTAAATGTGTGTTCCTAAACTTGCTCTGGAAAGGAAAGATGGAGGTTATGGAAAGAACCAAGAAAGAAGTTCAATGAGAGCTTTGGATTCAAAGAGCATTGACTCAGAGGGAGAAAAGCACGTTCAATATTACCTAAGACATTCACATGCTGTCTGGCCTTGATCATTACACAGAACTCAGATCATGCCGCTATGCATTGCTACTCCTATTCCTGCCCACCAAGTCATATTTTTTCTACCTTCCATGGTAATGCCTCAAATGTAAATGCACAGTTCATTTAGATATGTGAACAGCTTTATAAGCTCATAATATGGGTCTGAAGAAATCAAATTGTATCCCAGGTTTGAACATTGTAGCTTTCAAGTTGAAAATGTCAATTTCAGCACCCCATCACTTTTCTTCTGCTGAATAGACTCACAATGTTCGAAAGTGTCCTTCTGTCCAAAAATGCGGTGCATTGACCGATAGTCT
This sequence comes from Gymnopilus junonius, assembly GCA_015501075.1. Lineage (NCBI taxonomy): Eukaryota > Fungi > Basidiomycota > Agaricomycetes > Agaricales > Galerinaceae > Gymnopilus > Gymnopilus junonius. Next base: position 145,969 of record JADNYJ010000098.1, on the reverse strand, counting down.
TCAGCATTCATAAACTGTAGTTTGGCAATGTTCTGTGCAGTTGTGTCCCACCATTCTTGAGTTCTTTGACCTCGATGTCCTCCAATTTTGGTCATATTTTGAAGTGTTTCCAAATCCTAGCATGCTCAGAACATGTGCTGATTCCTTGACCTGAGTCTAACCATTCCCTGGCTTTAAAGGAGAAACATGTTGCTCATCCTGAAAAAGGGCATTATGTAGTTTGCCTACTTCTGGGCCTGTGATGTTGTGACTGAGATTCAAATATCTGTTTCATCTGAGAGATTTTAGAACTCATACCAGATGTTGGTGATTTCAAAACTGCTCTTGGGATGAACATTTCTAGTGCTTGGCTTGTTGGATCTGATCACATCGAGGTGTCAGACTTCTTGGAGAATCACATACTGCCTTGACTGTTAATTGCGCATTATAAAATATTTCCAGGAAATTAGAGTCTTGTACCTAGGTGCAAATGACTTCATGACCTAGAAATACTTTCAGGTAGCATTGTAAACTGTAGTGTACTCTACATTCAGTCACCAAGCATGATTTGACTCCTCAATCAGGGGTCACTGAGTGAATACTGCCCTCTTGATGCAGCACACCTCAACAGGTGCTTTATTATTATGGATTACCATCATGGCAAGGCACAATGAGCAGTGAGAGAAAAGCAACATATAAGCAGGAGACACAATGACTGCATGTCCTAGTTATTTCATGAGCATTCTGTATCATCTATAGCAGCCTGACAAGGTATGTTGGGTTCGATTGGGTAATGAAAGGTAAAACACAATAGCTTATGACTGTAGGCAGAACCCTAATTGAGATCTGTAATTGATAAGGCTTTAGTTGAACATAGCTGAGGGAGTGCCCTACAATTTATTAAGAAAACACCATTAGGTACTGAACAGATAAAAATGCACATACCAAGATTGTGTCACTTGAAATCTCATGTGCCAAAGTGCATAGGGTCTTCCAATGTCATCGAACACATTTCCTATAGATAAAGCAGTATTCATAACTGATGTTCAAACATGGGGCTCCATAGTCACTCACCTTCTAAGTTCAATAGAAATTTTCAAGGTGAAAAAATAGCTCAGATCTCGTCTTCACCAGCACATTGGGTTGATCTTCAGAGTGCTCTGCCCTTAGCGAGGAGACAGCTGACCAGTGTCTTGCCTCCGCCATATGCTTTGTCATCCACATTTGGATCATAGTTGAAACATGCCATGGTAGCAAGGCTTTCAACATGCTCCAGACCTCATGTTATCCTCGTGTTGCATTATGTAACATTATATGTAAAAATTTTATCTCCACTTCACTTACTCAACTTTATTTCCTTTACTTCATTCCATCCCATTGTCTTTCATTTCACCTTTTCTAACTTTTGTCAATGACTCAGCTTGAATGTGCCCTTCTCGACCTTGATGGAACCTCTTTGCAATTACATTGAGAAGCTATAGAATGTTGACGTGATAAGTGTCCACATGACTACATCACATGACTCACATGACACATGTGATCAGATGCATCTATATGTGACTAGATCCAGTGACTACAAAGTATCATAGTCATCTTATATGACTAAATGTGTGATCACTTAGTGAGCATATTACTCATCCTATGAGTAGATATTAGTAATTACATAGTAATTAGCTGAGTAATTGCCTTATGCATTACTCATATGTAGTTAGTCACTGCATGTCCTGTAGGTATATAAGAGCTCTGAACAGTGTCCTAATCTAAGTCTTTTGCACTTCTAAGTAGTAGCCTAAGTAGTCACCTTAGCACTAGCCTCTAACAACCCAGGTAAGATAGTAGTTACAACAATACTATGCAGAGCACATTGTGCATGCAGTGGTTTGCTGCTGTATGTACCACTTGCTGCTCAATAGGTTATGGGCCCTGATAGCAAAAGCATGCTGTTTGCCATTGGCAGAACCTGCTTGACATTGAGTTTGCCCTAGGGCAGAACCTGTCTAGCATTGTTTGCCATTGTGCAGAACCTGCTTAGCATTGGTCTGTAGCTTACTTCTACCTGGGAAGACAGTTCACCATTAGGCAGAACATCGACCACAGCTGTTTGTCACTAGACTGAATGCTCTCCAACAATAGTTCGCTATCATGCTGAACATTGTTAAGGGCCTTGTCATGAAGGCCTGGACATCTGTTGCTGTCTGGACAATTGCCCTTAAGGGGTTAAATCCATGTCAGGCACAGGTAGAAACTGCAGTGCTCTTTTCTTAGCACACATTTTGTCACACCTGTTACTGACTACAACCCAGCCTTTTTCTTAACAGAAAATCCAATCATCCAAATCAAACTCAACAATGTTGTCCATAAAGAACACCACTTCCATCTTCTTCACTGCCTCTGACCTTCCCAAGTTTGATGGCCACCACTACCATCAATGGGCATCCAAGATGGAGGCCTATTATGGAAAATCTGTTCTGGAAGGAACCCTTACCACTTCAGTGGACCAAGTAATCAAGGAACCTGCTTTTCCCACTGGCACTCATACCACTGAATCCACTCCTGCCACTGGGCCTACACAGGGAGATTTAAACCTGTACAATGCTCACTTCTCTCAATGGTCTGCTGCCGAGGAAGTGTATTGCCATAAATTGGAGTCATATAACTCCAAAAATGCCAAGGCTCTTGGCCTTTTGGCCATGTGTCTTGATACTGGTATATGGAACAGGTTAAAACCCTGTCTGCAGCTCAAGCATGGGATTGGATCAAGATGAAGTACTCCAAGGAGATGTTCGTCGAGACCCTCGAGGACTTTAGGGTCCTTATGAATCTCAAAATAGACCTCTCTGATCCCAACCCCCAGCTCTCCAAATTCCATTACTACTATGGCTGTCTCCGCTTGTTAATGATACAAACATCACAATGACATCAGGCTCCACTGGAATGGTACCCATGATTTCTGAATCCATGGTGTGCCTAGTCCTACTTATGAATCTTCCACTTGCCATGAATGTCATGTCACAAGAATCCATCTATCAGTGGATGATGGAAGACTTCACTCAGCAGAATTCAGTTCCAAATATGGAACTGAAAGACCTCTTTGACAGCATTCGCACCACATGGGCTGCCATTTGGGCACCTTAAGGCACATGAGCAACCCAAGCATGGCACATTCTATGTGCCAAAGCAGCTCAACCCACCTAAGGACAGCCAGCCCAGAAACCAACAGGCTAGCAATGTGAATGCACAGTGCAATACTGCATCAAAGAAAAAGGTCTCGAACCCTGCCACTCTGATCAGCAGAATGCTGGAAGTAATTCTGGCAGTTCACAGAGAAAGGAGTTTTCCAAGAGAAAAACCTGCTGTGCTGGCCAAAAACCAAAGTCAGCATGATTTGTTGAGGACTCTGATGATGAGCCCTTCATGCTCATATCATCAGCACAACTAATGCCATTGATCCCAGCCCCCACTACTCATAATGTCATTGAGGTTAGTGGGTGAGGCATGATCACCACTCACAAAGTCCATGGAGGAGGTGCCTGGAAGAACCCCACTTTGGGGATAGCACCATATCCCTCTTTAGGAAATCCCAGGACCTAATGTCATGGATCGGGTTTACCCCAACTATTGCCACCTTGAGTAGATTCGAGGAAGTCACCCTTAATACAGGCACAAGTAGCACAATTGAGAATGTTGCATCAGGGTCATCTATGATGACCAAGATCTACCATGATCTCTTCAGTCCTGAGCCGATTGGGCTCCGACCCCAGATCCTTCTCACATGGCAGTCAATTCTGAACCACTTATGGCAGAAGATTGGAATCAGATGCATGGAGTAGTTTCACAAGGCAATCTCACCTATGTGGTAAGGCTCCAACTGTATAGTATACATATATGAACCATATAATTAACCATATATGGCCTTTTATATCATGGTTTGCCACAAAAATACCAGGGGAAAGGGGCAAATCCGTAGACCTGATCCAATTCATCCATTTACCATGAATATGGCAGTCACAAAACACTGTAGCATCATGAGCACTACCACAGTACCCTACAACATAGTTGATGACATGTAGATTTGGTAACATAATGAGCTATATGTCTTGGCCATCAGTTAATTTTGTGAATAAAATATAAATAAAAAGACATACCTGCACATTCAATGAATAGTTGCTCTTCCAATCGAAAATATGCTTCACCATGATGACCTGGCTTCTCAAATAAGGGAACCAGCATGCCATCAACCATACAGTAGCCATTATGCTATGCAGGACATGACATCTTTTCCACCCATTGCCAAGCTTCTTCTATTTCCTCCTTGCTCAGCCAACATATGACAGTATCATGAAGAGACAGGGACATGATGATTACATGCTGGGTAGCCTTCATGACTAGGCCAGGACTGACCCCAGCCCACTGTGCCATCACTTCAACTGATGCAGCATTGCCCTCATGGCCAAAATGATGCAAGCTGTATGTCAACCAGGAACTGCTGGCAGTTGGATTGGTTCACAAAGATTGGATGATCCTGAATGCATTTGAGGAGTTCATCAAAGGTTGAAGGTGATACACATAGATTGTGGCAGAAGTGGTGTGGTTTGTTGGACCTGTACTTGACAAGGACAAGGTAGAGCTGGGAGCATTTAGGAACTGGGCTAGAAGGGTTGAGAAGGTGGGAAGCAAGAATCATGTCCAAGAGCTCATTGTATGTCATGACATTCTGCAAACAGATGGCATGTTCTTTGTCAGAAGAGTCATCACCATCAGAGACTTCCATGAGTGCTGGATCACTGTCAATGGCCTCCATGTTGGAATTGGAGGAGGAGGAGGATGAAGTAGACAATGTAGAAGAGGTGGAAGATGTGGAGGATGTCAAGCTGCTACTTGCATCACTGCTGGATGATTTGGTGTCTGATGGAAAATCCATGAAGTCATTGTCCTTCTCCAAGCTGTCAAAATAGAGTTCCAACTCTTCCTGGGTGGCAAGAAGGATGGCCTTGATAAGTGCTTGATGCTCAGTAAGGGCAGGCATATTGGCAGTGAGGAAGAAAGTGGGGAAAAAAATGGTAGCCCTTGTCTCAGTACTGATATATGGCTGCAAATTTTTGACATGACTCACATTGATTGATCTTGGATACTATTTGCCATCATTGAGGCACTGAGTTTTGCCAGGAAGAGCGATGGGAGGTGGTCTGGATACCATTTGGCAGAGAGGATGTAAGGGGAGGGAAGAAAGAAGCATCGCATTTGGATGTGGTGTATGAGTGGGAATACAGCAGCATATATCAACTTCTCACTACATAGTTAAAAATACCCTCTGGTGTTTCACAGTAAAGTTGCCAACTTGGGTGCCAACTCAGAAGCAAATTGGGATCAAGTTGAGACCCAAGTTAGGACCAAGTTGAGCCCAAGTTGGGCTACTGTGAATGTCCCCAATGCTGATGTGCTCAACTCACAAAGGGGTAGAAAGAAACCCAACTGTTACAATGAGAATGGTGACTTTTTTGGATCCAGTGACAATGCTGATGCGATGTGCATAATAGCATTGGACAAGAAGCATTACTAGGACTGCAAGCATCAATGTCAAGTCATTAAAAATACTCATAACCTAAGTGCTGGTACAAGCATCGGCTATGGTGCCTACATAGCCAGAGAAAAGCATACAGAACATACCTCAATCTTGAATGTTCTGTCTGGCTGGGAGATTGTCAAGTTTGGATGAAGGGATGTCAAGCACTCAATCCAGCATATTTTCTCGACTAGATTGACAACAACTCTAGGAAATGAGTCAACCAATCAGGCTATATAAACTAATGTCACTGCCAAAAGAGACACTTTCCTGAGCAATAATTTATCAAATCCAGGCTTGTGCATGTAGTGAGCCAGATTTGAGGTCACTAATGATGTTTAAACCCAGCATGGCATTGAGTGGTGGCCCATGCCACAGTGGACAAGTTTTACTGATGATGATGATGGTGCATTTGATGGATGGTGGCACCAGTGTCCATGGCCAAGAATTTCATATGGTCAAGTAGGTTGCTGCCACTATTTGGAATGGGGATGCAACAGCCTTCCTCCATCCACTAGTTCACATCAGGACCCAACCTTCATGGTGCTGTTTCACCCCTGCTCTCATCAGTCACTTTTAGTCATTTCCATATCTGATCCATCCTGGGTATCCCAACCCCCAATCCAGTTCTTTGCTGTCAGCATCACTCAAGTGTTCGATGAAATGATGTGAGTTTGTGTGAGTCGATAGATGGACTCCGGGACAAACTCCATTTGTCTGAGGATCCAAAAACGTGTGTAGGCATATGTAGACGATGTATAGTAGTGTATAACTTCGGAATAGACAAGGATTCCGAATATAAGAGTTGAAGAAAGAGGTGGAGAGAGATTTCGATAAAATGAGATGTTTTGAGTGATTTCTAGTGCTCAGTTCTTTCGCTTCTATGCAGATTTGTGCAGTAAAATTCACTGGGGAACTACAGTACACAGGTCTAGTATTTATACTGTAGCAGATAAGCGAAGATTTCCAGGGAGAAGGAAAATTGAAATAAACGAAGTGAAAATTTGTCGGACCGAATAACAATGGGAGAGTGCATGGAGAGATCGTATTTTAAAGGCTAAATGGAGAGGGATAAAATTTTATAAGTCATAAACGAGGGAGGAGAAAGTAATCTAGAGAAATTTTATGTTGGAGACCAATGAGTTTGGTTGCAGAATGATGTTTTGTGGTTGTTTCGGATCGATTTGCAGTCGGAACTCGTCCATAAGGTCGTTTACCGTCGGATAATTGAAGTTTTACCATTTAAGGTATTGGGCCAGGAGGATGCGAGGGCCATCGGGTTGATTTCATTGCACGGATAAGTCTTCTTTTCGGCGAGCTAAATATAGCCATTGTTGGGTGCCATTGTTATCTTATCGAAGGCGCTTCTATGCATCCGGTGCTCCATTCCAAGTTAATAACCTTCGATACGTACCCATGCTCATGGTCTTCCTTACACCTCCCGGGGACTATAAATGTTGACTTCCATGTCAACGACAATTTCATCAACTTCTAAACTTGAGTAGCCATGCCGGTCCTTTCCATTTTGACAAACACCTATTTCTGCTACGCAGGACGCATTTATGAAGCCTTTGCGAGCAGACGTGCCTGTGTATTGGCATCTGCTTTACGCGTTTTATCTTCGCCTATTGCACAGGAATCCTTTGGTTTGAGATTCGAAAATTTCATGCATGAATTGGTGAGTTTGTTCTATTTGCGCCAAGCATTTTTTTTTTGTTGAAATGAATCCTAGCACGAGATTCAAGTCATTCGGGATAGTTGCATGGCACATAGTGTTGAGGCAAGGATTTCGGATGAGACCGCCTTATTGATTATGGATGCGGTTGGTCGTGGGTTTGCGGCCGGGTTTAATCAAAAGAGCGAAGGAGGAGTGATGTTCACCTATTTTCTTTTGTCGGAAACTCAGCGCCTACGTCTTCGGTTCGAGACCTGGTATTTTCGAGCAGCGGGATATGGAGAGGATCTTGATGATGTGACAGTCCGGGGAACATCAATAATCCGATTTGCATATTAGATGATGACGATGAGAAGAGGAGGAGCAGGAAATTGCTGTGGGGAATTGAGGGTTAAGGAAATATTTGCAAGCCATAAATTACTTGTTCTTTAAACAGGGATGATTTCGGAGTGACGACGTGCATTATAGTTCTTCAGGGTCGATGTCTGCTTCGGAAGGTCAAAAGGATTGCCAGTTTCATGTGTGATTTCTTCGAGGTCTTCATCGCTGAGTTTTGTGACTGGAATAGCTCGAATATCGCGTGGGGAATAGGGAAGAAGGCGGAAGGCAGCGAATCTAAGTTTCGAAATTGATCCATCTAATTCACCGAGGATGTATGATCCTCCCTTGGTGCGTCGAATTACTACCATGGGTCCTAGATATCTCGGCTTGGTTTTGCTGAGTGTTTTGTCAAATCGTGAATTTCTGATGAGTACTAATGAGCCAGGCTTGAAGTCATAGTCAATAATTTTATTTGATTGGTTCTTCTCTAGCTGTCGAATTGCCTGCCATCGAGACTTGAGGACTTGCTCCTTGACATAATAAATCTTTTGGGCACTTATGTAGCATTTTAGGCATGCCGCAATAAGATCTTCCATTGGTAACATCTTGTCAAGGTCTGGTGCAAGGTAAGTTGCTTCTGCTAGGTCGAAGGGTAACAATGGCTCCACTCCGTGTGCTAAATAATATGGTGAGTACCCAGTTGACTTGTTAATAGTGACACGCTCTGCCCAGAATACTGCTGGGGCATAGTCCGGCCATTTAGTTTCATCGCCTTCAGCTGTCTTAATTAATGCTTCCCGGACATCGAAATGCCGACGTTCAATCGGTCCTTGGGCCCTAGAGTTGTAAGGCGAAATCCTGATATAATGGATATGGTATTTTTCGACGAGATATTCTGCTGCTTGGATGTATTGAGGTGCGTTGTCTGTCACTATTTCCTCGATTGCGCCCCATCTGCAAAGGATTTGGTATATGAAGCTTGATATGGCCTTGTAATTCTCATTCTTGACCATTGACCATTCAGGGTAGGCGGTAAGCGAGCATCGTGCATGGATAATATAACGATAACCTCTAGCTTTCGGCATGAGCATGGTGTCGATATACACTTTTCTGAATAGTCCCTGGTGATGGTACCAGGTGGAATAAGGATCTTGGTGCGAAGGCGAATTTGGCATTCGTGACAGGTCTTGATGTACCATTTGACATCGTCTTCGAGATATGGCCACCAGAATCGTTCGAGGAGTCGAATACGGACAGTATATATTCCTTTGTGGCCTAGTTCATCATGAGCTTGAATAATTAACCTTAGTCGTTTCGGTTCTGGAATAACCAGTTTGTGTTTCCCATGTGAGTCCTTCTTCCATAACTGATCATTGGAAATAAAGAATTGGGTTGCATATCGAATAAACCATTTGAATTCTCGGTCCGGTAGGTTTAATTGTTCCTCGGGGCTTCGGAGGAATTTAATTACGTCTTCAAGCTGCCGATCTTTAGCTTGGGCCCTTCTCATTTCATGGAATTGCTATTTTTCAGTGACGAAAACTGCTGAGGAATGTAGATGGAGAGATGTACTGCGATTTGAGTTATGGTGAGGACTTCGTTTGGGGTTGATTTGATATGGTAGTCTTGGTGTACTTTTGGGCGCTAATTTAAATTTTATAGGTGTGATCCAGTTTAGGACTTCAATCGCAAATGAATAAGATTCATCAATCCAATCGTCATGGTCATCAGGTTCTTCGGGGTCTTCAGGCGCTTTAGGTCGGCGGGACAATCCATCTGCAGGTGTGTGGTCTTTTCCAGGTATGTGATGAAGTTTGAAGTCAAATAATAGAATACCCGATCCAACGATTCATAGCGGCACTTGGCTGTATATCGGGGTTATTTATCATTCCCTTGATATATTTAGCATCGACTTCGACTGTCAAATTTTCTACGCCAATTATAAAGACTTTGAATGCTCGAAGTGCTCGAAATAAGCCATATAGCTCGACCTTTGCTTGTGAGTATCTTTGTTCTCGTTCGTTCCAGGTTATTGAACCATATCTAGATGGATAACGGCATCCATCGTCTCCCATTTGAGATAGCCAAAATCCGACTGCCATCCATGAGGAGTCAACAGCCAGAATAACTTCATTTGGGGAGGTGTAGTCAATTGCTCTAATTGCTGGGCATTCTTTAGCGAACATTTTTAATTTCTCCATTGACAGAAGCTGGTCCGTTCCGAATTCGAATTCGACATTCTTGCGTGTGAGATCTACCAGGGGTTTTGCATGCATAGCAAAATTCTTTATGAAGACGCGGATCGTTCCCAATGTTCCTAGAAAACCTCTAACATCAGTTAGATCCTTTGGTACTGGCCAGTCAAGGATTTTCTGGACTCGATTTTCTTCTGGGACTCGGCCTTCGAAGGTACATTTATGTCCGACTATTATCTTCATCAATACAGAGTGCTGATTTTGCTGCCAAAAAAGGTTCCTCCTGCATGCTTGATGCATTGGATAACGCGGTTAACATTCTGTAAGTGTTCCCATACGAATTTTCGAATCCCTGGATTTCCAGGAATTGTTTCATAACTCCCATCTTCCAATTGATAGCGTGTAGTTGGTCCTTTAACAGGAATGTCATCAACAAATGGAATAGTGACATGTGGTATTTCTTCTTGGAGAAGGAAAGTAGTATCGCCATGAAAGATTTGCATTGAGTTGGTATATCCCATCGGAATTGAGGTTAGTCTGTAAGTTCCTAAAGGTGTCTGAAAGGTGGTTAAGTCTCTAGACTCAATCACTAATTTTCTCTGGTCAAATCCGACCAGAAGGTCGAAGATAGCATAACAACCACGTCCGCCAAACAATTCCGCATATTGTTCAATTATTGGTGGGATGGCGCTATCTTTAATGGTTATGGCGTTTAGCTCCTGCAAATCATGCACTATTCGTAGCGACTTTCCATCCTTTTCACGATGCAGAAAATTCTCGATCGATACGATGAGTTGGACGGTTCATAGACACCCAATGCAATCTTTGCTTTAATGACTTCCACAAATTGTGCGAATTTTCCTGGAGGTATTGGGATACTTCGTTGTACCCACGGTATGTGTTCTATTGTTGGAATGACTACTGGGTCGAAATATTCATCCTTGAAAATTCCTTTCTCTTCTTCTGTCCATGCGAATGTGTCTTCGTGTGCTTTAATCATCCAATGGACTAATGCTTCTTCATCCACTTTGAGGAATTTATCTTTATTGACTTGCATTGCTTCCTTTCGTTCTAGAGTATATCGATTTCCTGGTGTAAATGTGGGTGGGTGTTCTGGTAGTACTGGTAGGTCTTCTAATGGGTCGTTTGGGATCCTACGGACGATTCTAAATTTCTCTGGTAGGGTAGTTGCAACTGGTTTGACTCGATTTTCGACTTTCTTATATGCTAATGCTTCGATATTTGCCAGGGTTTCAGTTTTAGATTTATCATGTGTGGTATAGTGGTCAAAAGAGTTTGATTGGTTTAATTGAGAGGAAGTACATTGTGTGGTTGGGAGACTACTTGCGTCTCCTTGATTGTATAATGAATCATCGACACCTAAAAATCCGTTCCCTTAGCCTGAGTTACTCGTTTACGAGGCCGAGTCGGAATAGTAATCATTGCTTTTGTATTAGGATCTTCCAAGGTTATAAAAGAGTTCCCATCCCAATAATACTTCGAATCCATTTCTGTTAGAGTTTTGAAAGGTAGCCCGAGTAACATTTCATAGGGTGTGTCCTCCATGACCTGTACCTGTAAATAGAATTCATAGTCACCAATAATTACCTTAAGATTATGCAGGAGTCCGACGGTTTGATTCTTTGTATTGTTAGCTGATTCCAGGGTCATTTGGTGGTCAGAGCGAAGAGGTAGGCCAAGTTCTGCCCATTTATTTTTGTGAAGTGCGATGATTTGTGAACCTTCATCGAGTACTCCTTCAATGAGAACTCGCCCATCGAGCAGCACATCAATAGCACGCAATTCCTCAGTATGATTTGCCACAATGATTTCGTCCTTTCGATCTGGCAAGGTCGACATAAGCGAATCCACAATATTTTCTTGAGCTTCTTCCAAGGCCATGACATTGCTAGTCGATACTTTCTTGGTTGTAACTAGTTCTTTGATGATTTTTCGGACATCTGGTGTGACTGAGAGAAGCTCCTTGCTTGTAATGTTGAAGGATGCATCAAGTGCCCAATCTGCAAGCTTCTTAGCAATTTTAGAATCTTCAATAGGTGTCATGTATCGGAATTGAGGTGGTGAATTACTCGAGTTTGGATTCTTCTCTGCCTCCTTGGAGTTGTTCCTGGTATCGCTAAATTTTGCTGACTCTATAGTGCTTGAGTTCTTGGCCATGCTTCGAGTAGTTGGTCCATTAGAGGGCTTAGTGCCCATCTTCTTGCGGGTCTCATCGACTTTCTTCTGGGTTGAGGATATAAGCGCTTCCATAACTTCTAGTTCTTCGACTTCTCTGATCATTGCAATGGCAATTTCCTCATCTTCTTCAACCATTTCGAGTATATTTGTGGTCACCGGAGTTGGTTCTGGCATTTTCCACTCGACTGGAGTAATATTTGCTCCAAGTAAATTAGTGGAAATAGATGGACCTTGGGACATGTTAGTTTTGTGCCAGTAATCGATTTGTTCCTGAATATTTTTTCCAGGTAAAGTTCGAGCCGTGATATGGCTGCCATTCGGAAGCATAATAAAGTTCTCGGCATTCCTTTTGCACAATCCTTTCTGTAAATATTCTTCGGCTATCTTGCATTCTGGAACGTAATGGCCTTGACTTGAGCAGAAGGCACAGCTCTTCTGGCTATATCCGCTTGTATATCTATTTGGGTTTTCAGCTGGGGCGACCTTTTGCTGCATAAGTGTCTCCACTCGCTTCATAATTTCATCAACCAGTCCATTCACATTAAAGCTGTTGTTACTCTGTGGCTGATAGCTGGAGAAGTCATAATGCTCTTTCTTAATAGTCGGTTCTGCTGCTGGTGATGCAGAAAATAAAGAAGGAGGATCAGCGCCTCCATAGTTGCAAGATAAAATAAATAGGGCCGCGGTCTGTATTTCCTCAAGCTTGAATGGATCATCGGTATGGTGCCTTGGGTTTTCTGCATAGAGTTGATCGCGTACTTGCTTTCTGAATGAAGCATGCAGGCCTTGCATGAAGAAATGGCTTATTTCTCGATCATTAATTTTGCCGGTGTCCTTGAGGTAAATTCCCATTATGTAGAATGATCTATAATAAATTCCAAATTGTTCCGCTGTTGTAATCTTAAATTCAGCTTGGCATTCGACAAGTGATTTGAGATTCGCAATAGTGTATCGGCGATCTTCATTTGCTCCTGGGTAACATTTGAATAGCTCAGTCTTGAACGCGGTCCAATCGCTTCCTTTTGAAGAAGGTAACACCTTCCATAGTTGCTGGTCTTCCGGCAAGAGATACCTGATGGCCCATTGTATAGTTTGCTGAATTGTTAAATTGTGAGATTGTGCTAATTGCTCGACCTCATCCAGGTAACTAGCAAGGGAAATAGCCTTGCCATCGAATTTCGGAGCTGAAGGGTGGTGGACATTAGGCATGCCCAATCTAATAGCAGCTGTCAGATTCGAAGTGCTTGACATGTTCGAAGTGTTGCTATTATTAGGAGCGTTTTGTGTATTGTTCGAGTTGATATTGGTGCTTGAATTTCCTCCTTGGTCAGGCATTCCCACTTGTGACCAATCTACAGGAATAAATCTGGGTCATGGTGGCGATCTAGATTCGGGGTCTGAGAAGTCTGGTGACAATTCTTCAGATGGTGGTGTTGATACTTCGGAGGAAGATATTTCGGATGGCGGAACAAAGTATGAGTCTTCGGTGTATGGTAATGGGCCGAATTCCAGATCCGTGGTGTTAACTTTGAGGTTCCCTTACAGAAGGGTATGGTTTCGGAATTGAATGGGTAAGGTAAAACCTAAACAAGCTTTTGGAACCCTCGTGGTGGGCTCCAGTTGAAATGATGTGAGTTCGTGTGAGTCGATAGGTGGACTCCGGGACAAACTCCGTTTGTCTGAGGATCCAAAAACGTGTGTAGGCATATGTAGATGATGTATAATAGTATATAACTTTGGAATAGACAAGGATTCCGAAGTATAGAGTTGATGAAAGAGGTGGAGAGAGATTTCGATAAAATGAGATGTTTTGAGTGATTTCTAGTGCTCAGTTCTTTCGCTTCTATGCAGATTTGTGCGGTAAAATTCACTGGGGAACTACAGTACACAGGTCTAGTATTTATACTGTAGCAGATAAGCGAAGATTTCCCGGGAGAAGGAAAATTGAAATAAATGAAGTGAAAATTTGTCAGACCAAATAACAATGGGAGAGTGGCAAGTGCATGGAGAGATTGTATTTTAAAGGCTAAATGGAGAGGGATAAAATTTTATAAGTCATAAACAAGGGAGGAGAAAGTAATCTAGAGAAATTTTATGTTGGAGACCAATGAAGTTTGGTTGCAGAATGATGTTTTGTGGTCATTTCGGATCGATTTGCAGTCGGAACTCGGTCCATAAGGTCGTTTACCATCAGATAATTGAAGTTTTACCATTTAAGGTATTGGGCCAGGAGGATGCGAGGGCCATCGGGTTGATTTCATTGCACGGATAAGTCTTCTTTTCAGCGAGCTAAATATAGCCATTGTTGGGCGCCATTGTTATCTTATCGAAGGCGCTTCTATGCATCTGGTGCTCCATTCCGAGTTAATAACCTTCGATATGTACCCATGCTCATGATCTTCCTTACAACATATCGGCAACATTTTTGTCCATAGGGACGTGCTCTATTTTAATGTTTCCAAGTTCTATTTGTTCCCGGATATAGTGGTAGCATATTTCAATGTGCTTTATCCCTTTTTGGGTGACGGGATTTTGTGAGTTAAAAATAGCTCCATGACTATCTCCATATAAGGAAACATATGGGATTGACATCCCAAGTTCTTCGAATAGAATCTTAAACCATGCACAATCATGTGCACAGTCAGAGAGTGCTATGTATTCTGCCATTGTGGATGACGTTGATACTAGAGTCTGCATTTTGGAGTGCCATGTATTCTGCCATTGTGGATGACATTGATACTAGAGTCTGCATTTTGGAGTGCCATTTGATACTCCTGCTAGCAAGGGAAAAGAAGTATCCCTGTGTAGATCGACGCATGCAATCAGGCTCTGTTCTATCATCACCATATGAGGCATCACAGTAGGCATACAAGCCTTTATCACTGTTTCCATCGAACACAAGTGCATAGTTGCGCATACCAACAAGGTAGCGCATGATGTATTTAGCACGGTTCAGATGTTCATCAGGTGGGTTCACAGCGAACTTAGCCATCTGTGTTACAGCAAAGGCTATATCGGGTCGTGTTCCTAGCATTAAATATAGCAGGGAACTGATCACCGATTGATACTCTGACTGAAGTGAAGCCGAACTCATGCCTGTAAAGGGTTCTGGCTTATACCCAGTAGGTAATGGAGTTTGTGCTGCTTTTGCATTCATCATTCCGAAGCATATAAGAATCTTATTAAGGTACGGCATTTGATCGATGTAGGTCTTGCCTTTTATGTACCTGATTCTCATGTGGAGAAACTCCTGACATACACCTAGGTCTCGACATTCCCATGCAGTCATAAATAACTGCTTCTTTTGTCGGACTAATTCGGTGTTAGGACCTGTGATGATGATATCGTCAACATATGCCAACATAATGACAAGGGTCCCATCGCTATGTCTTGCAACAAATATGCCAGCATCAGCATATAGGCATGTGAAACCGAGCTCTTTAAGGGAGCAATCAAGTTCAGACCACCATGCATGTGCAGCTTGTTTTAGCCCATAGATAGCTTTGAGCAGGTAGAGTACTTTCTTCTCTTGTCCCTTTATGGTAAAGCCATCAGGCTGTTCCATATATATCTCCTCATCAAGTTTCCCATATAGGAAAGCTGATTTGACATCAAGGGACTCTATGCACCATTTCTCAAGAGTTGCTAAGGCTAAGATCATTCAGACCGACTCAAACCAGACAACTGGTGAGAAGATCTCATCATAGTCTAGGCCTTCTATTTGGGAAAATCCCTTGGCAACTAGACGGGCTTTTTTATGTCCATCAGACTTAATATCGAAAACCCAATGATTTTTGATGGCCTTTCGGCCTGGAGGTAGGTCAGCAATCTCATAAACTTTTCATTTATGAAGGGCCTCTAATTCTTCGAATTGAGCCTTGTGCCATTCCTGTTGTTGATTGGCAGGTAGCCATCTAAGATCTTTACTAGTCCAATTTTAGATGTTCAATGGATCTGGAAGTGCACTATCGGAAATTGCCTTAGAAAGTAAATAGGCATGCCAATGTGCTCCCCCTTCCACTCCCATTTAGGATTGTATGGGTACTCAACCACGTGGTCACTAGAGGCTTAGACAAATTTGGAGTGGATCCAGTTATGTCTAATCTGTGCAGTGATCTCTATCGGTGGCTGTACCAGGAGGGTATATTTCCCTTCTTTTTGCTACTTTTACTCTCACGAGTGCTCCTTCTTGGAGCATCACGCCAGCTCCCCCTGATGGACTGCATGGGGTTTCCATGGTGCAGGTGGTGGGAGATTAGATTCGGTCCTTGCCTAGGAGTAGAAGGCATACTTGGATGAGTATCTGCTGGTGACTTGGAGGTGGAGTCCTGGGTGGCTCTCATCATGAGGTCCTCAGTCTCACTTGACGGATTATTTGGGGGTGGTCTATAGGACGGTTCATCACCATCATGAGAATCACTGTCCTCCACTTCCAAAACAGGTTCCTCCAGGGAGGTGCCTTACGTATTTGGGTAAGCAGTAGTACTTTAGCCTTTTGGCATTTAGGAAACAAATGCTCATCAAAAAGTGCTGTGGCAGCTATGAATAGAACATTGTTGGGGCTTCGCATGAACATCATATTAGAATGATGTCCGCAATATCTGAGGAATATCATCAACTCGGATTTGGGTGAAAGTTTATTTGCCCATGTATCCTTTGGAAGGAACACATATGCCCCACATCCTAATACCCATAGGTGTGACAAATCAGGCTTTTCTCCATTGATTAATTCAAATGGAGATTTCCAGTCGAGTCAACACACAGGAGTTCTATTGTATAAATAGACTGCGTGTATCACGCAAAACTCCCACCAGCTGTCAGGGAGACAGGCTAATAGGCGCATTGACTCAGCTTTCTCATCTAAAGTCCGATTGAAGCATTCAGCTTGACCATTCATTTGGGGCTGATGAGGTATGCTTCTTTGGATCTCAATCCAAGATCCTTAAGGATTTCAATATATTCCTTATCAATGTATTCACCACCATTGTCACTCATCCACTCTTCGACTTTGGCATTATACTTGGTTTTTACCATGGCTAAAAATTGCCTGGTAGTGTCTTTCACATCACTCTTGCATTTGAGGAGTGTGACCCAAGTATTTGATGTGTGATCATCAATAAAGGAGATGAAATATTTGTATCAGTGATATGAAGTCACTGGATACTCCTTAAGGTCTGAATGGATCTGCTGGAATGGTCTGGTTGCACATTTGACATTGTCTGGGAAAGAGCGTGAATGCATCTTTCCTTTTGCGCAACCTTCGCATATACCAGCGTCCTTCGGGACTTTAATAGATGGGAAGTTTTTGGAATTAGCCTTAAACTTCTCAACACTTGAGTGGAAGGGTGTCCGAGTCATCTATGCCATAGATCATAATCTTTGGCATGTACCAATTCCATCATGATCAAGTTCTTTCCAGAGATGATCTGTGACTTAACCCAAAACATAGTGTCATGATGAGAATGCTTCAGCAATGCATTTAAAATGGTGCGGCCATTCTCTTTGGATATGAAGTTAAGTGATCATGAATCACCTAATACAACATTATTTGCGCTGAGTATCTGACCCATCGACAGAAGTCGTACAGTCACATCAGGCATGTAGAATACTGGATGAAGTCACAATGTTTTGTGCATCACAGTATTATCCTTATCGGTAACTTCTGTTTCAATAAAAACAGTACCAAATCCATCAACATAGGCTATGCCGTTAGCAGTTTGGACCTTTGGTCTTTCTTTGCTTGGAAATTTGGTAAGTTCTGAGAAATCAGAGATTTGTCCAGAAAAATGCATGGATGCTCCGGAATCTACAAGCCATTCCTCAAACATCTTTTCATGTTCTTTTCCCTTACAGTTCACACAAGAGACAATGTGATCACAATATATATTGTAGATAGTAAATAAAATTAATTTACTATCTACCCCATTCAGTATTTAATACCTGTGGGTTGATCAGTTAGCATCTTGTCAGCATGTGAACAAGAAGGTACTTGCCAGTCTGGATGAGGGAGGAGCACTGAATCACCATGATCCTGCTCTATCTCATCCTCATAAGAGATCGGGTCTGAATCCCGCATCATCTTGTACATATTGTCCTGGCTCTGTTGAGCCGTTTTAGTGACGATATTCCCATCTGCACCAATATAGTGTGATCCAAGATGAAGGGACTCACTGATCAGTGGTGGTGGCAGAAGATCTTCTTCCCCAAAGGAGATATACTCCTCATCATCATCCACATAGGCGAGATCGCCTTGTGACACTACCCCATTCATACGATTCCAGTCTTCTGCCATAAGTGGTTCAGAATCGACTGCCATCTGAGAAGGATCTGGGGTCAGTGCCCGATAGGGCTCAGGACCAAAGAGATCATTATAGATCTCGGTCATCATCGATGACCCCAATGCAACATCCTCTGTGGTGGTGCTACTGTGCAAATGCACAGTGCTACTCATTCCCACATTCTCGGCAATCCTACTTGCGCCCGTATGAAGGGCGACTTCCTCGAATCTACTCAAGGTGGCAATGGTCAGGGTAACCCCCATCCGAGACATCAGGTCCTGCAATTTCCTAAAGGAGGGGTATGGTGCCATTCCCCAAGTGGGGTTCTTCCAGGCACCTTCATGTACTTTGCAAGAGGTAATAGTACCTCTCCCACTAATCTCAACAACATTATGAGTAGTGGGGACTGGGTGCGATTTCTCTAGTGGCGGGAAATGCACCATCAATGTGAGCATGAATGGCTCTTCATCGGAGTCCTCAACAAAGCGCACTGACTTTGGTTTGAAGCCAGCGCAGCGGGGTTTCCTCTTAGGATACTCTTTTTTCTGTGAACTGCTGGGGTTGCCAGCATTCTGCTGATCAGAGTGGCATGGTTCAGGACCTTTCCCTTTGATCGCAGTATTGCACTGCGCATTTGCATTGTTAGCCTGTTGGTTTCTGGGCCGGCTGTCCTTAGGCAGGTTGAGCTGCTTTGGCACATAGAGTGTGCCATGCTTGGGTTGCTCATGCTGCTTAAGGTGCCCAAATTGGGCAGCCCATGTGGTGCGAATGCTATCAAAGAGGTCTTTCAGTTCCATATTTGGAACTGAGTTTTGCCTAGTGAAATCTTCCATCATCTGCTGATAAACGGATTCTTGTGATGTGACATTCATGGCAAGTGGAAGATTCATGAGTAGAACTAGGCACACCATGGATTGAGAAACCATGGGTACCATGCCAGTGGAACTGGTTGATCCTATTGCATTCAGATCATTGATGAGCAGGAGACGTCCATAATGGAATTGGAACTTGGCGAGCTGGGGGTTGGGATCAGAGAGATTGATTTTGAGATTCATGAGGACCCTAAAGTCCTCGAGGGTCTCGATGAACATCTCCTTGGAGTACTTTGTTTTGATCCAATCCCAAGCTTCAGCCGCAGACAGGGTTTTAACCTGGTCCCAAATACCAGTATCGAGGCACATGGCCAAAAGGCTGAGCACCTTGGAATTCTTGGAGTTGAAACTCTCCAATTTATGGTGGTACGTTTCCTCAGCGGCAGTCCATCGTGAGAAACAGGCATTGTACAGGTTGAGATCACCCTGGGTAGGCCCAGTGGCAGGAGTGGTGTCGGTGGCATGAGTGCCAGAGGGAAAGGTGGGTTCCCTAATTGGTTGCTCCAGAGGAGCAGTAAGGGTGCCTTCAAGGATGGCTTTAATGTCCATATGGAGGATGACAGCCTCCATCTTGGATGCCCATTGGCAGTAGTGTCAACCATCGAATTTTGGAAGGTCAGAGGCAGTGAAGGAGATCGAAGTGGTGTTTTTGATGGAAGACATTTTGTTGAGTTGTTTGTTTGATTGGATTTCTGTTAAGAAAAAGAGCTGGGTTGTGTCAGCAACAGGTGTGTAAAAGCATGCTAAATAAAGAAAGCACTGCTAAAAATACCTGTGCCAGACATGGAATTAACCCCTTAAGGGCAATTTGTCCAGACAGTGACAGATGTCCGGGCCCACATGACAAGGCCCTATACAATGTTGCGCATGGTAGCAAACAATTGTGGGAGAGCATTCTGTCTAGCGACGAACAGCTGTGGCCAATGTTCTGCCTAGCGGCGAACTATCTTCCCAGGTAGAAGTAAGCTACAGACCAATGCTAAGCAGGTTCTGCACAATGGTGAACTATGCTGGACAGGTTCTGTCCTAAGGTGAACTCAATGTCCAGCAGGTTCTGCCAATGGCGAACAGCATGCTTTGCTACCGGGGCCCATAACCTATTGAGCAGCAAATGGTACATACAGCGGCAAACCACTGAATGCACAATGCACTCTGCATAGTATCATTGTAGCTACTAGCTTACCTGGGTTTGTGAGAGGCTAGTGCTAAGGTGACTACTTAGGCTACTACTTAGAAGTGCAAATGACTTTGATTAGGATGCTGTTTAGAGCATCCTTATATACCTACAGGACATGCAGTGACTAACTATGTATGAGTAATGCATAAGGCAATTACTCAGCTAATTACTATGTAATTACTAATATCTACTCATAGGATGAGTAATATGCTCACTAAGTGATCACATGTTTTAGTCATATAAGATGACTGTGATACTCTGTCATCACTGGATCTAGTCGCATATAGATGTGTCTGATCACGCATGTCATGTGAGTCATGTGATGTAGTCACATGGACACTTATCATGTCAACAATAAATGGGTATCAAGCCCACACTTTCCCAGTACAAAAGACAACCACATCCACCTCAAGCTTGCTTCCATCCTCGAATGTGATTCCACCTTCAACAAATTCTTTGATTTGGCTGTCGTTCTTGAGTTTGATCTTACCATAAATCAAGTATTGGCTTCCTCCAACATCTGAATAATAAGATTTGTAAATTGTTAACTCATAGCATTTGACTGACAACTTGCCAGGGTAATACCCTCCTCCTGATGTAAATAGTTCAAGGAGAAATCCACAGTCTTTATAACCAGTTGTTGTTCTGAAGCCAACTTTGTGTAGTCCATCAAGAAGTTCTCTAGTAAACAATGATGGGTTTCAAAAGAACACATTCAGAAAATGATTGTCCACCAACTTGTCTTTCTTGGCGATAACCTTAGTCAATCGATGGAAGACACCAGCCATCATGAGCATTGGCATAGAGATACTCAGCCTATCTGCTATGTTGGTAGGGGGTCCATTTTCTGACCATAATCCTGGGAATATTCCTTCAGTAATGTATATCTCTAGAGCATAGAAGTGATATTACCACCAATAAAAATTGGTAGGCCATTCCTGACTGACATAATGAAGGTTACGAGGACCCGATTAGGGTCTCATTCTTAATACTGGCCCCCCCCCAAAAAAAATGGCATCAAAACTGCACGAAAATTTGTACATATTTGTGTTTTATCTTATCTATAGCTGCCCTACAGTCATGATCATTGAATGAAGTTCAACAGCTTTATAGAGAGGTGTTGTGAGATAGCATAGCCCCCATTGCAGGCTTTGATTTTAGCTGAAGTATATATTAGTAGGGACCATGGTTTAGCATTTTTCTTTTGTTGCAGACTTTGTGCCTACATCAAGAAAACAACTTTAAGTCCCAGGGTGGTCCTGGAGTATCTGGTGCTCTGAGCTTCTCCTGGTTGGGTTTCTTCAACAGTAGATACAGTCCTTTATAATTTAGTTCTAGATCTTAATGTATTCAAGAATCAATAAGGAAAGCAATATTTATTATGCTATAGATCACATTTTAGTTAATAGTATTTAAATGATAAATGTATGCTACTGAGCTTTGTACTGGGAGATATGAGAGAAGGAACACCCAATCCTTCAAATACCAGCTTGCATCTTCACTTGAGGAAGGGGCAATGCACCAAACAGAGAGGAGGAAGAATGATGAGCATTGAGCCATAGTGTTTGAAAGTCCAGTCTGGTCTGGTTTTTGGGTGCCCACTGAGGACCCTAACCGAGACCGAGACCAGTTAGGTAAAATTAGAAATGTCTAAATAACTGGACTGGACTGCAACTAACCAGTCTTGATCAGTCTTGTGCAGTTATTTGCAGTCATATAACCAGTTATCAACTGGTTATAACTGGATTTTTTGGCATAAATAATTGTCTCGTAGTGTAAACTAAATGAATCACAATTTTTACGGTCAAAACGAGCCCAAGAACATCACAAACGGTTGAGAAATGATAAAATTAGAGCAGATTCAATGATTTTCGCGAGTATTGCTATAACTTTCTTAATTATCCACCGAATTTTACGTTCCTTGGGTCGTTTGAAAGCTATAATATGTGGGTATAATTGTGTAAAATTTCAGAATTTTATGACTGGTCTTAACTGGTTAAGACTGGTTTTAAGCAGTTACAAAAATTCTAAAATCCAGACTAACTGCTAACCGGACCACAGTTACAGTTACAATTGGTTAGTATATTTTGTGGTTAGCATCAGTTAAAGTCCAGTTCAGTCTTGGTTAATTTCTGGTTAATTAACCAGACTTCCAAACACTAATTGAGCCAACATTGAGCAGAGGTGGTTATCATAATCAGGTGACATCATGACTCATGTTAAATGGGTCATGATGTCAATCTTGGGAAGCAGGCAGCAAACTCAGCTGCTCTGTGGTGCTCTGAGCCAGGAGAAGAGTAGATACAGTATTTTATAATTGACTTCTAAATCTTAATGTATTCAAGAATTATTATACTACAAAACATAGTACTTTACATAAAAAACTATATTACAAGGACCTGGACTGGTCTTTTGTAGCCCTCAATTTACACTTCAAAATGCACTTAAGATCAAGTAAATTGACTTGAGGAATGAGGACCAAATCAAGATTAGAAATTATTTAATTTGTAGGATCCTCATATTTATCACACTCTAGCAGGAAAAAAGGCATAGAGTGACGCATTTTGCACCTTAAACTTATCAGAATTTTGTAATCTTATACTCATTGGAAAGGTATCAAGTAGTACTGTCTAATTCCCAGGTGAGCGCGTCTCAAATCCATGCGGTTTGAGTGCAAGGAAATTTCGAAGATTTGACCACTATTTTCGCTTTTTTGACAATTATATTTGTTTCAGTGCCTTATACCCCATGCCAGAAGACGTGCAAGGGCCTCAAAAAAAGGTATAAATATGTAAAATACAATAGCCAAAGAAGATTTACGGTTTTTAGCATGAGTGAAGTACCAGACATTTCCGAAGGTTTCATTTTTTCTGCTGGATTATGATTTCAGCTGTATTACACTATGTTAATCTCATCTATCTGCCATGAATTATACACCTAGAGATTTGTATTAATGAGTAGAACAAGCCTACATAATTTGTTTTGAAGATTTGCAACCAGGAGGACCACTATTTACAAATCTATTAACATCCTCCCACAGGCAGAATATGTTTTCATATATTCTAGGCCATGGTTTACCATGTTCCACTGGGTACTTCTGGACAAATAAAATACCCCCAGGAAGCTATAGATGTCTATTATTTCTCTAGAGTATAAGCCATGTCAGAATGTGTGAGTGAAGCACAGCATCTGCTGCATATATGGTCAAAATTGAATATTTATAAGCTATTTGGCTAGTATTGTGTCTTCCACCCCACTATACCTTGAAAATTTGGTACCATTGGATTTATAATAATTAGTAGATAACATCTGAACACTCAGAAGGGGAGGAACCAAAGATTTGGAGGGGAGGGCAAGCAAAAAGGCAAAAAAGGTGAATTAATGGCTATTTCCAAAATTGACCAAGACACAATAAATTTCATTAAAAGTTCATATATCAGCCAATTGTGGTTTGTTCTAGCTGATCTTTGACTTTTTTTAACTGTACAGTCAATCTAAAATTTACTACCAACTTAGATTTATATATTTTAAAGCCTTTTTCACTGAAAAACCAGTCTTAAACTGGTTTAAACTGATTAATTAAGCTGTGAAGCAGCCATCACTAAGACTGCATACCTGGTCCTCGTTTTGCCATGCAAGGCAATGGCCCTCAACCTCCAAGTTGAGCTGCATTGGAACATGGTAACATCTAAACTTTTATGTTTGCATGTCTGCATCATGGAGAGCATAACAGAGTCAACATACCAACACCATTGTCAATGTAATCAATGCAAATATCATGAGCTAATATGATTCAGCAGGCAGGTGGTGACAAGAAGAAATTTTCTCAAATACCAGAAGTGCCTGAACCAACTATGACAACTTTTTTCCAGCATGATCTGCTGCTTTTCTGTGCTGTAAAGAATGCAAAATCTTTCCTTTGAAGGTATCCTGTTCAATCATGGCCTAACATAAATATTGAATTCCTGAATTAGAAAATTACTTACCATTCCAGGAATCTTGGGCATATTCAGCAGCCCGCCCAGCAATCCTACAGCCAAAATGACATGCTTCACCTCAAAGACATGTTGACTACCATCTGATCTGGTTACTGTTACAGACCAAACCTTTGTTTTTGGGTCTTGTGTGGCACTGGTTACAGTGGAGGATGTCCAGACATTTAGCTCTAGTGCTTCAACATAATGTTCAAGCCAATTAGCCAACTAAATAATAAACATCAGGCCATCATATTATGAGGCTCATATAGGCTAGAGTATTACCTTGATGGCAGGAGTATATACAGGCCATGAAGGTGGAAATCTGCCATAGTCAGTTCTGACTAGACACACTGGAAAACCTAGAAGGAGCATTGCCAACTTACGGTATGTATGGCAAGTGGTTGTACCCTTAGTAAATGAAATATCAATATCTGAAGTATTCTGAATAACAAATATGTACTTACAGACAGTATTGTGCAGGCAAAGAGCCTTGTATCTTGTCCTCCAGTTATCACCAACCTTCGGATTTCTGTCTACTACTGTTGCATTTCATTCAATTCACTGGTCACGGGTCACAGGCCCTCCAAAATTGGCAAAATGTCACAGTTGTCTGTGGTCACAAGGCTGAGTGGTGAAACCATTTGATGGCCATAAATTTGGTCATTTTTGCACTTAAAATCACAAAAATCACCCCAGAATTGGTGAACTGCCACTCTGGCATTCTTACAGCTAAATCCAAAACCCTATGCACCTTTCAAAATTCACTTCTGTCCACCTGGCTTTGTATAAACAACTGTTTTAGGCAGGTCTTGCATCATTAGTGCATTGCTATGACCACCTTTGGCAAGGCGGTTGGAGTCCTGTGGGGTTTCTACACCACACTACCCAACCATGGTTCATTGTATTCGTGTACTACTACTTACAGCCTTGAATATACAGCATAATAACATCGTCGTTGCTGAGAGGAGGGTCAATATATTGCAAAGCCCATGAAGATATTGTGTCGACAGCATGACAGAGAGGCTAAGGGTGGGGGGGTGGTTGTTGATGGGAAAGAATAAGTGGACTGCAGAGATTGCATCATCGATCTGCTGACTATAAATGGTTGTTTATACAAACAGAGGCAGACAAACCAAAATTTACGAAGGTGCATAGGGTTTTGGATTTAGCTGTAAATTACTAGAAATAAAAGTTGTGAGACTGTAATTAGTTAAACTAAGTATTTTGTGGCTTAGAGGTCAATGTCTGAGTCTTCATAACTGGGTTTGATATCATGCTACCAAAATTGGACAGATGATTGCTACGTAAGTAGTCAAAAAATAACACTTCAGGTAAGAATCAAACCCACTGCCTAGAGTAGTCATTGAACTACTTCGACGCATACTACCAGTCCACCATGACAACTATGTAAGACTGGTGAAATTTTAGGTAGGTCACAGGTCCCAAGCCCACCTGGTGAACCTGGCATTTCACCAGGCAGGTCACAGGTCACAGGGGGTGGTGAATTGAATGAAATGCAACAGTACTAGCATTGAGATATCCAAAGCCTTTAGTCAGGCAGCCATTGTAAGACCACATTGGCCCCCTCCAATAATCAAAACTGTAGGGTTTCTGCCTTCAAAGGCAATTTCTTCCATTCTTGCACTCTCCCACTTTCCATGGTTAGGCTCCTGGTTGCATAAAGGACCCACCTTCTCCAGAAAATACTTCAAATCTTCCAAGTTTGTGAACACTGAGAATACCTTCCAGACAGGAGCTTGACTGTCTTTGTTGGAGATAGGAACCAGTCATATGATACCAGAACATAAACCAACTGTGGTTTCAAACTTGAACAGGAGCTGAATCCAGACAAGATCTGGGAAAAAGTGCTGAACTGAAGGAGGAAAATCTGTCTGGAGGGCGACATTGGATATCTTTGTGGAGGTTGGTCAAGAGAACTGTGCTCAACCAGTTATGCCAAAAGGCAGAATAACTGAACAATTAATAGTTCAGCCACTCAGTTCTATATATGGTGTAAACCCTAATCTGAAAGCAGTAGATTACAGCACAGTAAGCTGACCAGGATTACACTTTGCTGATCCTAACTGACTGGAGAGAAAATTCTTGACTTTTTCTGTGCCTTTGAATGTCCTGATATCCCATGACAATGCCAAAATATCTTTCCAATATAGTGGAGTGTCCTGTGGAGAAGTCAGGTCGACATGTTCCCTGCTAGAAAAAAATTGAAAGCAAATGAAGAAGTTACAAGATGAGACAGAATTCCATCAACATTGCCATCTTGAAGTACTTTAGAGAAAGAGGGAACCATGAAGAGGCAACTTGTTTTACATTGATGTTATCTGAAAGCTGAACTAGGCCAAGCTTGGGTGAAGTGGGCAAAACCACCTCAGGACCAACAGATGGGTCTACTGGAATAGCAGGAGGAGGCATAGTGAATGCATTATCAATGGTGAACCTGAAGGATAGTGGGGAGATGAAGTTCCAATTGTCAGGCATGGACAAGTCACAGAAATAGTATTTCCTCCCATGAGCCTATCATTTCAGAGATCAGTCCTTAGGTTAACATCCTAGAGTTCTAAGTATACTGAATGGCAAAAAGAATGGGGAGGTGTTCACTCCATGATTGCCATATGGAAAGGTGCTATTTAATGCTGTCCTCTTTGCAATTATCAGTCAATGAGTAATAGGTCTTCTGGAAGAGGTCAACATTGGACAGTTGGTTTCCTATGGGATGATATCTTAGTAAATGGTGCACTTCAGGGATTGTAGAGGTGAGTATACTCCTAATCTGAATTCATTTGCTACTTCAGTTTAAATTCAGAACCTGTCAAAGCATATGCTAGAGGGACTGAGAACTGTCAGTCAGTCAATCATGGCAGGTCGCTCATGAGACCTGTCAGTTGTGCCTACCTCAAAAGTCAGAATTGAAAGCCATGACAAGTACTCATTACAAGTACATCATCTTAAGGTGATCTGCACCAGCTGCCAGAGGTGTCGGAGCAACTCTCCAATCAGATCTTGACCAAACATTAGACCTGTGACTGGCCACCAAAATGAGATCACTCTTGATTTGATGACCTGTACACTGGGACATCCCATGAGTGAGCAAGCATTATGAGCCATCAGACATTGCCGACCCCTCCCCAGAAAGCAGGTGGTCCCAATAAGAAAGGTCAATATTTTGGCTGAGTGTGTTGACCATGACACCTATCCTCATTTCTCTCCCTCTTTCCATCTTGTCTACTCCTTGTAATGGTGCCAAAACCAATCAATAAAAGTGTATTTAATACTCACATTCCACCATTCACTTTCATAGGGAGTATCTTCATTAATTGTCACTGTTGGTATCCCAAACTGAAGGTTGAAATTGGATTCCTGCATGACCTGTAGCTGCTTCAGAGGAGAGATTGTAAGGGTTATGGAGTGTGCATCTGGATCATTGAGAAGGATAGAAAGTGCAATAGGCAAAGTCTTCCCACTGCCAGTTCCTGCAGCAATCAACATGTCCTTCCCATGATGATTCACCAAGACCACCCTCAGCTGCATCTCCCTTGGCACTATAGTCAAGCTAGATATTGACCAGCATATTGTCAAGGCTTGGAAACACACAGTTCAATCTTCTTTTGACAGGCTTTGGAGGTATTGAGCAGGAAGCCAGTCTTGAGGAATTTCATTTGATACAAGGCATGCAATTTCTGCTGGAGAACATGTTCTGAAGGTAGAAATCTTTTCATTTGAAATGATGGTATCATTCATAATGTACACATGAAGGTGAAAGGAAGAGGAACAATGAGAGGGAGGCCATGGTCAATGCACTCAGCCAAAATATTAACCTTCCTTATTTGGACCACCTGCTTTCTGGGGAGGGGTCAGCAATGTCCGATGGCTCATAACACTTGCTCACTCATGGGATGTCCCAGTTTTCCAGTCATCTAATTAATGCTTTGCTCATTTAGATGGCTGGTCATGAGTCTAACTGAACATGATGTTTCAGTGGTGCCTATTTTGGGTCAATTGGACAGTTGTTTCAAACCCCACTCCAAGTCGAACATGACTCCTTGAAGTGTCTTCAATGGGGAAAAAGATTATGGGTGTTGCTGTATTCTACAGAAAGACAAAACATCTATTCTTGTTGCTACTCAACTACATTCTCACCACTATTCTGGCCATTTTTCAGCCACCAGCTAGGCTAATTCCACTGACTGTACTACTTACTGTTTTATGCTTCCTCAAAATTCAAACCATTTTGACTGTATTTGCAACAGATGTGGACACACCATCTCAGCACACCCTTTACCTTCCTCTGCTCAGTTCAAACTTCTTGTATCACATTCTAATGCTGGTTGAAGACCTTACACTGTCACCTCTTTGTGAACACCAGTGTAGACCTAGTGTCCTTCACTGCATACCATTCTGTTCTTTGACTTCTATTTTTTTCTGAAACTGAACTACATCAAGACAGGTGAGGAAGTAATAGTCAACTTTTAGTCCTGCATAAAGGATGTTTCTCAAGGCTGACATATACAGGAACATGAGTTCTGCTTGCTTTTTCTGCAGCCCTTTTGACAGGTTGGACGCTCTTAAAACATGTCCATCAGCCAATGCTAGCTCCAGTTCCTGTATTCCATGTGCTCAAGCTAGGAAGCTTGAATGCCAGATTCAAGAGATGGAAAAAGTCCTAGATGGTTTGCTGCAGCAGCATTGCAAAATACGCACACAGATGAACAATGTTCATGACCCCATCAGCAACCTCCTACCTAATGAAATTATATCTGCTATATTTGAAGTATATATTCTAACTATATAATCCCACAGTACTCATCTAAGGGCCAAGAATTCTAAAAGCAATTTGAACACAACCTCTTGGACACTTGGAGTGGTTTGTCAGAAGTAGAGAAAAATCACTTGGTCTTCACCCAGTCTTTGGAATGTTATCAACATCGATGCTGATTGCCCCGATTTAGCCTCCCACATCAACAAAGTACATGGATGCCTTGAACAGGCTGGTCAGCTTCTGCTGGCTATTCAGGTCTACTCAGAGAAGCTCAGACTGGAGGAATACAAAAGTCTGTACTCATTAATTTGACTCCTCAATGAACATTCCTATAGATGGGAATGAATGGACCTATGCATGCCATTCCCTTAGCTAATAGATTTCTGTGCTGGCTCTCAAGCCCCTTGGAATCTTTGGACCTTGTGCTTACAGTCTCCTTCCAGTTCTCCCCTTGTTGCAGACATGTTTTCATTCTGAAATGCCAGACCAAAACTGAAAGAAGTGGATTTGCAATATATTGCCTCCAGTTCAGTCAATCTTGACTGGAGCAAAGTTACCCACATGTGTCTACACAGAATTCAAGTGAATGAATGTCTTAAACTTTTCAGAGATACAACTGCCCTGAAGCAATGCATACTTTCCTCCTTATTCATGGGTGGGGAGGAGATTTCAGCTGGTGAAGTCATCCAGCATGGCTTAGAAACACTCATTGTTCAGAGCTCTGATAAATTTGCAGATATTTTTCTCCAGCAACTCACTTTTCCAGATCTGAGGACATTGACCTGTGACAACTTCAATGATTTGCCATTTAATTCCCCTTTTTTGCTGTTGCATTGCTCCTCATGTCACTTGCAAGAATTAGCAATCAAAAGGACAGCGCTGACTGGCAGTGCCCTTATCCATTTCTTGAGAGAGATACCCTCTCTTGAGCACCTTGAACTCGAACCTGGATCACATCTGACATGGTCAATTAAGTATTCACCTAATATGTTTTTCAACCTTCTTGCCATAACCACTTTCATGCCCAACAGTGACCCTGAGCACTGGTTCCTTCCAAATCTCCAGTTCCTTTGATACACCCACTGGCAGGGCAGCCTGGATTGATCTCATGTACCTGGGATTTTTGGACCCCTTATCCACTCTGATCATACCTGAGAAAAAAAAAAACTCAGACCCTTACATGCACCCATGTAAATAAAAAGGTCTCAATAGCCACCGCGAGGGTTCAAATTCGCAGCCTTCAGATTCCTACTGGACTCTCCTAAGAGTCTGATGCTCTATCTAATTGAGCTAGGCAGGCCACAGCAATACAGAGGCCAGATAGGATCTCGGGGTCCCCACACCTCAGTTTGGAAAATTTCTTCTTTTCTGGGTTGTGGATGCTTTGATCTCTAATGAGTTTGAAGGTGAAATTAGGTGATACAAGCTTAAGTAAAGTACAAAGTGTCAAGTGCTAACATTATGTTATCCTTAGTCAATTAATCATTGACATTCATCACAATGGTTTTTTTACACTGTTCTTCATTTTCATGAGAGTAAAGGAAGAAAAAAAAGTACCAAAAGATGATCTTGAGAGGAGGGTTGTAAAGTGCAAAAGTTTGAACAAGGTACATCACAAATAGCCCACCGCGAGGGTCGAACTCGCAGCCTTCAGATATCAGCAAAGTTGATATTAACCCGCCTTAAGAGTCTGACGCTCTATCCGATTGAGCTAGGCGGGCTGTGCTCTCGGTTACGTGAGCGCTAACGCAAGCGCTGAGGCTTCCTTGAGACTAGGCCATTCAAATGCCTGTAAACGTAAGTTAGTACATTTACTTTTCCACTTCTATGAGAAGTCAGTTGAATTCAGGGGTCGCTCTCGGACAAGTATGTACTAGTGAGTGGGCCTGCCAAAAAAAAGCTTGAGCATCAACTTGAAGTTCAGGAGATGGCTTTGGTCAAGTGCAGCAACAGGTTTCAGTACCGTGGAAGAGAAGGATTCCAAAATTGTCATCATTATCGACAACATGTTACTGTATACGAAACAAAAGCCACATTAGAAACTGCAAATGATATAAGATAAACACAAATATAGTCCATCCATTTACTTGACTTTCTCCCTCTCCAGTATGTATAATATGTCATTGTAAATTCCCAAAGCGAAGAAGCCATGTCCATCATAAGAATAATGCATAAGCGAAAGCAAGAAGTTGGGTATGTAACAAGCGTGATATACTATAGCGTAATCAAGAAATACGTGAAAGCAAGTGAGTAATGAAAGGAATGCAAGATATCGTGACAAGAACATGAGATGCAGCTGGGGCTAAACAAAGAGCAAGAAAAGAGAAGGCAGAATAGAATGAGAAAAAGGAAGGACGTGGCAGATGGTATACCACAGTAGCAAAGATGCAGTACAAACTAGAGAGGCTTTGCTGAGCTCATGCGGGTAGCAGACCGTCAGCAAGGAGCGACACCCAGCAGGAAAACGAACGGAAAGGAAAGTATTTCCATGCTATTCCCAAAATTAATTCCGCCGCAGCGCAGACATCCTCCGCCTGAGCCTCTTCAGGATCTTCCCATCTCCGTCCTTCTCCGGTTGGCGCGACTCATCCGATTCCGATTCGACAGAAGGAAGATCGGCGAATGATACTGACACCGACACAGGTCTCCTACTGCGCTGAGATTCCTTAAAAACGGCCGAGCTGAATCGCTTTGGGCGAGGTGAGGAGTCACACTCGGTATTGATCCCACGACGTGAGGAAAGGGCGTCTGGCAATGAGAAAAGGGCGGAGATTCTCTTGCGAGAGGGAGACTTATGCAAAGGGGAAGGAGGTGTAGGGAGATGTGCGCTCGGGGTGCTGTGCGATTGGGTGACATTGGGTGAGAACATGGTGCTGCGGTGAGTGGAACGGAGGTTGTCGCTGCTTAAAGCGCGACTAATATTCGAAGATGAGGCTATGGGGACTGGAGCATCATGAGGAGGGAGGAGACACGGAGTAGCGTTGGATATGGAATCAAAGCCTGAGAGGAGATCTGACACGTAGTCTGGAATGTCAACAACCACATCCAAATCAGCTAGTATTTCCTCTGCCGAACGCTGTGAAGGTCTCCAAATTGTAGCAATGCCGTTCGAACTATAAGCAAAGGATGGTGTCAGAGGCTGAAGCGAAGGAGTGGATTCCGGAATGATGGCAAGGGTCGTTGGTTTGATTATGGCGTTTGGGGAGGCTGGACATGGAGATGGTTCTGGAGGTTGAATGGAAGGGGTCGGGAGGATAGGGCTAGCCATTACTGGGACTGACTGCGCCTGAGCTTTGGGTACCACAGACATCTCCGGAGTCTGGAACAATAGAGCTCGCTG
This sequence comes from Gymnopilus junonius, assembly GCA_015501075.1. Taxonomy (NCBI): domain Eukaryota; kingdom Fungi; phylum Basidiomycota; class Agaricomycetes; order Agaricales; family Galerinaceae; genus Gymnopilus; species Gymnopilus junonius. The sequence goes on along the minus strand of JADNYJ010000098.1, from coordinate 113,619 downwards.
CTTGGGCTTGGGCTCGCGCAAAAGAAGTGGTATGGGATGCTTGTGATCGTGTATTCGAGGAATTTCGAGTCCTTTGTCAGAGCGAGGCCTCAACGCCACAGTAACCCGACGACGAGGCCGATTCCGAGAGAAGTTTCGTTGTCGCGAGGTCGATTTGAAGAACCTCACAAGGTTGGCTTCTGGAGTGAAAGCAACGGTATTAGCTTCAGGAGAAGCTGCGGAAGTCGCTGGCGGTGAAGGTGGGCGTGGTGGTTGGGACGAAAGCATCGAGATGTGCTGCTCGAGGAACTTGGTCAACTCCTCTGCCGTGACTAGCTTCCTCTCTTCCATCCACCGTTCGCGCTGTGCAGCTTGGTAAAGCGTGGGTTCCATCGCCCTGTCAGCTAGGACTTTCCGTAACCGGCTGAGCTGCTCGCGGGAGCCGGTAGCGTGGTTTGTGAGCATGGATTTGACCTTCCGTAAGGCGTCGATTTGGAGCTCTTGAGAAGAGTGTTCTTGTTGGCAGTGCTGGAAGGATTGCGACAGGCCTTGTTCGGCTGCAAGGTAACGTGTAGAGCGTCGAGACTCGTACGCCTCAACACTCGCTTGGTGATGGACAGTTATTGGCTCTTTATCTTCGTCCTTGACCGTGACCTTGTCCGCAGCCGATCTTTCAAGGGCGGGCGGCGCAAGGACATCCATGAGAGGTTTGGAAGAGACCACACCAACAGATTTGGTCGAAACTAAGGTATTCGTGCGCTCCTGATAGACAATAGAAATCAGCGTAGATTCCAAAGCAACTGCACTCTTTCTGCGCACCTTAAAAACGCGAGCTCTGGGCCTCTCCACATTCATTCTTCAAAGAACAGGTGATACCTGATTCAACTTGGTGGTTTGTGATATTAAAGCATAAGTTAAAGTAAAGTTAGCCCTGCAACGATGGCAGTCAAGGGTAAGCTGGGTCCAGAAGCCGCCGGTTGCAGAAAGCGAAGCTGACAGCGACAAGCGTGTCCCACGTTGAAAATAGGCCGCAAAAGGCAATTCATAGTTTGGTGAAGAGGGCGCTGCCAAATATTGGAAATCAGCCGCTTTTTTTTTTGTTGCCGCTCCTACTTCACTATATCTTTCCTGCCAGTCTCCAAATCGCGCCGTAGCGCTCGCAGGCACCTCCTGTGTTCGCGTTACACGTCGCACATGGCCTGCATTGACATCAAATCAAACTGTCAATAACAAATTTATTGAACCGGTGCGATCATGATTTATCAACAGAAAAATATAAATTCCACTCACAGATCAACCTGGAACCAGGATCTCAACATTTTTACTTACATGAAAACATACAACTCTGTCAATCTCAAAGTTCCCGTCGAAATTTATCGACCATCTTCCAGGAGTGCGTGGAAGGCTCTATAAATAGTGAGGCGCCCATAACGCCCTTGCTCTTGGGAGGGGTCTGTCAGCACTGGAGAGACATAGCCCGGACAACTCCTGCTATATGGGCGATCCTCAAATTGACTATCGAACAAGAGAACACACCTGTAAACTGGGATATGGTACGGGAATGGTTAAGCAGATCTGGGCAGCGACCCCTCAAGATATGCATCACAACCCTTTCTCAATACGTGGAACCTAACTGGGTCTCATTGGTTGATATTATCAACGAGTATTCCGACAGGTGGCATGAAGTCGTTCTTCATCTTCCATCCTTCATGTTATCCCTTTTTGGTGGGCCGCAAAGAAAGGCACCTCTTTTGCATTACCTTGAGCTGGGATCTACTGACGGCGAAGCAAATGTGCCCTTTCTTATTTCTGGCACCAATCCGGAATGCGTTGTGACATCGTCACTTCCTCTTGGTCTGCTTCAGATTGGATGGGGGGATCTTAAGCAGGCGGAAATTACCGGCAATGCCGTTGATGAATGCATCCAACTCCTCCAGCATGCACCGCGATTGACCTACCTAAATTTGGTGGATGTTGTATGGCCTCAATTCGACCAAAATCCAGTCCTTGTTTCTACAACTCACCGTCAACTCCGGCACCTTGGGTTCTCGACCGATCAGGGTTCTTCTTTGGGAGATGCCTTCTTCAAAGCAGTTACTCTGCCGCGCCTGGAACATCTTTCATACTACCCTCAATGTCCAGGCGATCTAAATGTCGAAGTCCTTGATGTCCTTATCAGACGCTCGGACTGCCCTGTGAAAAGTTTAAGCTTTCCGACGGTAGAAAGTATGGGCGAAGAACAATTTATCCATAAACACCGAAACTTCAACACCTTGAGTTTTATATGCTCCCTCGCAGCACCGGTTACTTCTCTCCCAAAAATCTGATCCAACGACTCAATCGAATTTCCGTCAGTAACAACATAAAGCCATTTCTTCCTTACCTTTCGTGTTTTGGGTGTTTATCGAGGGAACCCATCCCATGGAACATCGTCTTAGATGTTTTTGGACCTATTGAGCACATTGGATGCCCACTGCTTCGACCTCTCCAGAATGTCGATATAGAGTTTGATTTGGTGCCCGGAGAACCCGATGTAGAGCCTTTCGACGCAGAAACAATCCAACGGATTGCTTTACTTGAAGCGGCAGGCTGCAAATTGGATGTAAAGCATTATTGCTGTAACAAGATGCCACCTTCGACTTCTGATTTATTTCCAAGGCTGTCAAGTCCTGGAGCACTGCGCGTCATTCCTTCGTTCGATATTAATGTTGTGGCTTCACCTCACTTAGCATAACAGATATTTAAGACTTTTTTTGAATGCGCACTACGTCTGCAACACCGGGATCCTGTAGTCAGGGACGCGACGCGTTGCGAATTTGCAATCAAAATCGAAACAATTTCACGACAGCTTCGCGTCTCGACGAAGACTGTTGAGGGCTCTTTCGACGATGCTACGTACCCGACACACTTTCCCTCGAGGCTTAAAATAGTGGCGTTGTGGGCGGAGGACTTAGTAATAAAGACGGTGGTGACAAAGATACTGGAGGAGACACAATGATGGAGGTGATTCGTGGGGATGTTCCTGTGGTGAGTCTCCGTGTAATTGTGGTGGCTACTTGGGAGGCGAGTGGCAGGGCTGGATTTTGCGGAGGGAAAATATAGTGACCAGGAAGGAAGACTACCAAAGCTTGAAGCTAGTGCACCTCGATTCTTGGCCCCGAACAAACTGGACGATGGTTATATAATTTCCTTTTGCATGTACGATCTTCAGCTGAGGCTAGGAAAATATGAATGGTACAAGTACATTTGTGGAAATAATGTACTACAAGCCAACTACAAGCAATAATATTTCAGGTTGGGAATTTTCATTTTACAGTGCTACGCTTTCATGGCACCGAGAATAAGTTTTGCAGAGGCTTCGGTCATAGTGTCGGCTACCTTTTTGACCTGGAGGACGACCAGAAATTATTTACGAGGTAACCACGCGAGAATAAATTACTAACCGGGTCGGTAGTGATAGTCTGTTTCTTTCGTAGACAAGCCCATTGGGCCTTTCCATTCGTCTCAGGAAGAGGTTGATAAGTGCTCTCCTTTGTAGCAGGCTTTATAGGATACCACAACGACTTGTCAGTGAACGACGTCGGAAGCGATGTAGCACCCGCAAATGTTGCGAGGTAGGTCACCGTAACACTAGAAGTGCCTTTTTCAAGAATGATGCATAATCTTGTAACTTTATCTCCCTTTTTTATCCTAAGGGAGTATTGAATGTCAAGTCAGATGATGGAGTATGCGGAGTGATATCTAGTGGACTGACGAACTTTTTTGCTGTAGTTGAAGTAGAACTGGGGTCAGCCATGTCAGCTTTATCAATGGTGACATCGGCGTAGATTATATTTCCAACAGCCAGATCTTTCAGTGCAGTTGAAGTAGTCGTCATCTCAAGGTACTTGGGCAACTATTCGACCAATGGTTTTAGTCAGTAGGTAGAGTACCTATGTATCCCGGGAAAACCGTACTTGATATGTTATGTTGGAACGTAGGCGTTGGGTCCAATTCGTGAACAAGCTTTTGAATTAAGGAAACACTACTTATCTCTAGTTTATAGTCAGCATCGTCCAGGTGACTAGGAGCTTCTGGATAAGTGAAAACATCTTCCATTACAGCTGCCTACAACTGACATGGGACAGTTCCGCAGCTAGTCTCTCCCACATATACAATGACATTCCTCCCTTCCAAACTTCTACAATTTATGGCTGATGAGGCCCTCGAGTCTTGAGTCTTGACTGTGCGCCTCGCTAAGTATGCATGTTTATCGTTCATATGTTAATGTCATCACGATTGTCTGGCAATCGGAGTACTCTGCGCTGTTTGTATCGTGATTTCAAACACTTCTATTCTACATAGTTCATGTGGACCAATAAATGGTACGATATATGTGGGAATATTGCATTTTGGCTAATAGTTAATGGGGGAAGCGACTGTCCACATGAGCATTTCGTAATATAAAAGTGCACATTTTGGGCTGTTTGGACAGTTGCTTGCCCGCCGTGTTGTAATAATAAGATGGACTTTCTATCTAGCCGATCGATGAAGCTATTTATGTATGGCTGTGGGAAGGCTCGCACGTAACACGTTGTTCAATCTATTTTATGAATATTCCCTAACTACACTGCGGACAGCAGAAATTGAATAATTCAACGGTCAAAGCGTGTCTTTGAATCTGTAAATTCGGAATGAATCCCAAAATTCTAGACCATCAATTTGACGCAATTTGACGCCTGTCCTTAACACGTCCAGTGGTTGTACGTTAAAGCTCCAGGGAACCAAAGACAAATAAATAAACCCATGATTCACAGTATTACAATGTGTAAAGTGCCCACGCACTAATCACGTCCTAACGGTATGGCCGCAACCCAGACATATCGCCTTTCCCGAGTTATTGGCCATGGTACATATGTGGGTAGATTAATCTCACTGTAATCATTTCTGTGTCGTGTTCACCGTGCCAGAATTTTTCAAACCACACTTACCACAGGGGCTCGTCTTCCAAGCAGTAGAGGTAAACTCAGGGCAGCAAGTTGCACTCAAGAAATCAAGAGTATCCCGAAGAGTCGAGCGTCCTATCCTCCAATATGAGAGCCGTGTACTCCAGCTCCTCCAGGGGCACCCTGCAATTCCAGCGCTCTACGGATATGGACAGCTACCCCATTTCGAATATTTGGCGATGGATCTGCTAGGTCCTAGCATTAAAGAGTGTACTCATGGCCCTATTTCTGTCACGACTGCCGTTCGCGTTGTTCTGCAAATAGTATGTGGTATACAATCAACGCTCTTCCTATAAATGTTAAATTTTCCGCAAATCTGTCATAGCTTTCCGCCCTGAAACATATCCACAATTGCGGATTCGTTCACCGGGATATCAAACCTGAGAATATTCTCTGTTCTACAACAGATCCGTCCAGCATCAGTCTCATCGACTATGGCATTTCTCGACCCATAAAACCTGGACCTCCAGCTAAGTATGATCCATTGAGCGAGTCAAAGCATGTTGTTGGGACCCTTCACTGGGCAAGTCTTAACGCTCACGATGGCATCGGTGTGTAGCCAATGATTTGAATCTTCCAGATAAGAAATACTAATTAATTATATTTTAGATCTTGCTCCACGCGACGATCTTGAATCCCTTGCCTATGTCGCTTTTTTCCTGTTACGTGGGGACCTGCCTTGGAGAACTACCGACTCCCGTAAAGAATCGATGAAAAACAGCATGCGACGTATTCATGCATGTAAAGCAGCAGTGTTGGGTAACACTCTTGGTACCAACTTACCTGCAGAATTCAGTTACCTCCTGGACTACAGCCGCAGTCTTCAATACGATCAACTGCCCGACTATGAAGAACTGCAGCGACGATTTACGGAACTAAATGCACAGGTAGGAGACAATGATTCAAAGGCTCCTCTTGATTGGAGTCCTGTTGGAACTACAAAGGAGCCTAGCGGCATTGAAGTTGATTCAAGCAGAGAAGACGCGGAAAGTGACAGTGGTACGGGGAACGATGAAGATGAGGAAGAGGATTTTTCAAATAGTTATTTCGAATGGGATATTGGGGATTGGGACATACAAGGCGCACGAGATCGGAGCCTGACGCTCCGAACAGAAATGGTGGACCTAGTGAATAGTAGTATTCCTCAAATTGTAGAAGTGACTGAGTAAATGCGTTCAACTGCTCAATCGCTCACAACAACTGGAACGCCTTACAATGCTCGACGTCAAGGGCATCTCCCATTTCTCTTCCATGCCGTCCAGCCCATGTTGGATATACTTAACTTTACCACAATTCAGGGATCAGACCCATTAGAACTCTTTTTCGATGCCGTCACTTTTCCATGTCTAGAGAATCTACTTGGCCATTATTTACCAGTCGAAAGTCTTGGAAGTTGTGGCAGTGCCATCTGGCAAATGTCCGATTAGATTAGATTCCCATCAGCGGCTGTGCACGTTCTCGCGTCCAGCATTCAAAATATCATTCCATTGCTTGCCTCTTGCCACTACGTGCAACAATATCCACATGGCCTGCTCGACGCGTCTCCGAGAACCACCTCCCCAAATCTGAGGCAGAATGGCCTACTCCAACGTTCGTCCTGTTCTCTCGAAGATCTTCCAATTGACGCGATAGACGATATCGCCGGCGATGACTCTATCACTGCCTCAAATTAACGCCCAACCTTCAAAGACTTGCATTTCATGGTGACCCTTTTTCCCCCCATGGAATTTTGCCCAGCACCTAGTTACCCCATTGATTGTATCATCGAAACTGCCATCTGCGACGAGAACGATCTATTTCTTTCTGAACTCAAAGACCTTTGAATGCTCTTCGGTTAGACCAGTCGCGTGGGATATCGTTCTGCATCTTTTTGGTCCCCATTCAGAACTTGAACACCCTTAGCGTCGGCCCCTACGGACTCGAAATTTCGTTTGGGCTGGAGCACGATGCCGACCTTCACGTTGACTATTTTGACAAGGAAACAATTCGACGGGGTTATCTCACTTTCGCCTACGGTATTGTATAGTAGGTCATATTCACTATGTCCACACCTCTAATACTGAAGTTATACAGCTGCAAGATGATGTAGTGGCAATACGTTAAATGCAAACATAAGTTTTGTACTAGTCTAGGCTAATCAGAATCTCGGTCCGTAACTACAATGTCTTGAATATGTTTTTCCCTCAACCCAGAACGGAGCACACTGACTTTGGTATAATGACACCCGGGTTCTATTCCGCAAGGTTTTCCAGAACTTTCCAAGTCTTTCTGGGTTGGGAGTTTTGGGAGGCACACCCCGACGCATTCGGCAGTTGTGTAAGTACGTAAAGTAGGTACATCATCCACTATGTATGGTACATTGCCCACTTGGTTCGTCCTAAATCTATCAACAGGATCCGCGACTGCCAAGCGAATGCCTGCAGCGGCGATGCAAAGATTCGAAGAGATTTTGGTCTCTGTCAATACAAATATCTTTGCACAACTTGCATAGATAGGATTGATAGCTGACCGAGGCCAGAATGGACTCATTTTGTGCAGAGGATTCCGACCTACCGTCCAAATTTTTGGAATGCTATGTAGGAGTACTTATCCCTCGACAAACTCTTACGGAAATTTCAATCCCCTCCGAGTCCCCTTTAGATCAATCGGGATCGAACGACGAACTGTGACCTTTGTTCTCATATGTGACTAATCGGGACCAAGTGGGAAACTTGTCAGTCCTCGCGAGTCGCCGGAGCCATTGCCTGGTCTGAATCGTCGTGCCTCCCAAATTCAATGCCACTCTCCAACATGTTCAGCGCACACTCTCGGAGGTCAGGTCCGGCAGTCCCATTTCACCAGCATATAAAGAACAATACAGGACCCGACGACTATCTCTCCTGCCACTTTCAACTGTTTGCTAAGGCGTCTTTTTGCTTCTAGCTGTGGAACATGTTGTCTTCCGCTGGGAACCAGTCGATTTATCTTTTTGATTCAAGTGCATATACTTGTAAATCGTACATGGAAGGACCCCAGCCAGCCAGCGGTATTGAGGAGGTTTCGCCGTCGGCAGTGACAGTTTATGGGGTAACGTTCCCAGACCCTTCATGGCACATCGTTCGTCCAGAGGTTATCGACTTTCAGGAGGGCCAGTCGGTTGAGGTAGACTCTGGTCAGTCACTTACTCTTATTTTCAAATTGTCATCAACTCTGACTTCATTCCAGGTGTTTACGAACTTAGTCCAATAATACCTGTGGCGGAGTTGTCCCCGATGGTTGCTAAACCACTTTCTTCGCAGTACCGATTCCAGCCCATCGATGTACAGATTATGTGCGCATTTTGTTTTAAATTCTTATTCAGAATCAAACCTCATCTATCTTTCTTATAGCCATCCCCAATTTGGCAGCGCCTTTCCTAAGAACTCACTTCTCTTCTCGGAAGTTCATCTAAATGAGCCTCCTTTCTCATCTTCATCCAGTCGCATTGAATATGATTCAAGCCTTACTCCGTCGCCTGCCTCCGCTTATTCTTTCGTTCAGGACGAGAGTCCCGCTTCCCCTGATACTTCGACCTCCGACACCCCGTCTTCTGTATTATCGGTCCCTCCGTCGCCCTTTCCACGAACCACTTCCTTTACCCCCAGCCTCCATTCGAACTCGAGACTGTCCAACACCGACACTGAGCCTGTAACCGACGGGAATGACGTAATTAACACTCCCAAAGAGTACAGGGCCTTCGAGGATAGTAATGGAAAACAAATGGCCGAGTGTCTTTTGTGTGGCATAGTGGTCACTCGTGCGGCTATACGACGGCATCTCCTAAGGCAGACACATTCGGAGCGACAATTTCGTTGTGAGGTCTGTTTAAAGGAGTTCACTCGTGATGATCGAAGGAAGACGCATCAAGTGAATCAACACGGAGAAGGGAAGGAAAAAAGAAAGAGAAATCCAACAACTACGAGGAAGATCAACAAGAACCCGAAAAAGAAAGAGCTTAAAGTGACGACAGCTAGGCTGGGGACTTTTCGTAAATCGCTCTCACCGTCTTTATAATAATTTTCTTGATGATGAATCCATTAATAACTTATCTTTCTCCTCAACGTCTCTGTATTTCTTGCCTTCCATTCTTCTTTTCACTGTACTTATGCTCCTCCCTCCTCTCGGCTCGTCTCATGATATGCGTTCACTATCTAGCTTTACCATGTATCAGCTTCCCCAATTGTTTAACCCTGTGGGTATATTATCTCTTGTTGACTATGTCGGTCGGATCGCTCTCAGCTCAAGTAATCACGTTAAAAACTTGCTCTTTCAAATTCAATTACATTGTAATGAGTCTCGTGATCGCGTCGCCACATCACGTGGGGTAATGTGAATTTCTTATGATTCTGAATCTGAAAGTTTGAACATTTACACATTCATCCATCCCAACTTGAGGTTGAATCCTTTTCATCGGTATTCGCCAACTGACATGTACCCTCTGTCTGGTACTCATCGCCCTCCTTTGATTATTGTCATCCGTTCATGTATTCTCTGCGGGAGCGATCTTAAGGCCCACGCAACTTGAAGCACGAGGCATTTTGACTTCGTTTTGACCATGCTCAGTTTTTTGCTCTCACGAAACGTCATCTCGAAAGTTGGAATCGCCCATTTCCAAAACCGGAGATCACCAACCTTGTTTTTTCCCCCTCTCGGCTAGCCAGACTGTCATGTTATTTACTAGAAACTTCTAGGAAGAGCTTGACTCATGTTGGGCTCGGGTCAGCTCGTATCTCCAGAACTGGTTTGTCGCGTGAGACTCAAAGAAAATGCTCTCCTGGCCCATACTATCGGCTTTAGATCATACACTACCAACACGCTACAGAAACTTTGATGTCTGGGCCGGTCCTCATCTCGTCTAGTCTACGTCCTCTGCGGACTACTTCAGATCTATCTCTCTGCTTTTTCCCGCTGTTCGCCTCGCTCTTAGAGTCCTCTCGCGCCTTCAGAATTGCATGATCACGAGACCCAATCCTGCCGTAGCTGTCCTCTACCTCGTACTCTCTTACCTGCAAGTCTTTATCTAGCATACGCACTCTTGTTCATCTCGACAGTTTTCTCCGTCGTGATCTGAAGTACCTACATACCCACCTATTGTGCTGGCGGTCATTTTAGTCTTTGGAAACTACACTGTCTTTTTGCAAATGAAGATCAGGTCATACGCTGGGAGGAAGCATTGTTGTCCTATCATGCGCCTCGCAAATTAATATTCGCCATGAGTATTCGCGGTGATTGCATAGCAAATTCATATATTCGGTCGCCGCGTTTTCTTTCTTTGAAGCAATGCGGAGCTTAACCCTATAAGTTGACTTCCCGTACCATGCGTCGACATGCAACACGTGCCTGAAATTACTCAGGCTGGAGTCCAACGTCTTACCCCAGGGCACTGCGTTGAGGTCGAACTCGGATTGAGCTTCTGGATGGAGTCACTCCTGGGCCATTTGATGATCATGATGTCTTACAGATGCGTATTATAACGCCCACTCCACAGAACGTCGCCAAGGATTCTGGATCAGCCACGATCATATCCCCCAAAAATCCTTGAGAAGAGCGCAGGTTGAGGGTCTTCACTGTCTGCTGTAAATCTAACTATTGTTCGCTCAATCGCTCTGCGAAACGCGAGATTGCAAACTATGAAAATACAATGCCTCGAATTAAATGAATCCTGTCGGGTGCCATTGTTCTTTGAATTTCAGTAAGGAACGACTGTGAAAGAGGCTTACCAGCTGAAGGTCTTTCCACCTGTCTGCGACCCTGCAAGTCGACACCTCTCCGTTGCATGGCCATGGACATTGTAGTCAAATATTGATCGATCATCCGATAACACCTTGAGAATTTTATTGGGGGTATCAGAAGTACGAGCAAACACTTCTATACCAGACCGGTTCACTCTCATCATAGTACATCTACCTGCTTCTTGGCGGAAAAAGAGGAGAGAAAATAAAGTACCTAAATACTTTACATTCATCACAGAACTAAAAATTTTCTGAGATCTTATCGTCTGACTTTGGGGAGGTTTAAAAGATCAAAACTCGGAGCGACTTATCGCAGTGGATCTCGGATCAACAAACGGATCTGTGAATTTATTACATTGGCACAAAACTGACCCAGCCGTTTGGTGCCGTGTCACCCTTTCAGGAAGTTTCGACCTTCGACTTTGAACTTACCCCCGAGTCCCCTTCGCCACAACCAGTCATATCTAAACCAGTTCGCCACGGCAGGATCACGTTGCTCGTCAAGTCCACCATTGTTGAATTGCTTTTAAGGATGTATTTTTGTCACCACGCTTTTCATCCCATCTACGACAACTTTTCTCGTGGGCTCCAAGCTTTCACTCCTGACAAGACTTGTAAAGCATAACCATGCTTCAATATATTAACGGACTATACGTTGAGGATTCGTTTGGCATGACGTATTCTGGAGCAGGTACGTTTGTATTCGTCTGAACAACTTTTGACGAACTAACCATGCTGACTTGCCCAGTGAACATTCCGTCAGGACTTGTGGTTCCGAATGAAGAATTTGAAAACATGCAGCTCGGCCTTCGTAATGCGTCTGGAGTAGAGGGTGTTGTTGACTCTTATATGGACCCCCATCGTACGTCGTCCACTATTCCCGTTCTAAAGACATGATTATCTCTGACCTCTCTTAGGTGGAGAAGTACCCACTGCTTTCCAGCCAATTTCACCCTTCTTCCCCTCTTGCTCTGGACTGTCGCATAGAGATCTCCTAGCCCTTTGGCCGGCAATGCCACTTTCGGCTTACTACCCAGGAGGCGAACCCCAAAATAGTGTACACTTGTCGAAACTCCAATCTGGGACCGAGAGCCAGTACGTCCTTTCTTATTTAAACCACGTATCATTCCTCATATGTTCTTTTCAGTGCGATCCAAGTCAGTAGTGGAGATTATAGCAGCTTTTTCTCCCCTAGAATGGGCATCACGTCCCTGGCCTCCATGGACACCGTGCCGTCCCTATTCACCCCGATTGGCACCCATGTCGCTCGAAACCCCATGGTAATGCCCTCTTCAGTTGTACCACCCATCCACGTCGAAAATACCTCTTTTCTGCCTTCGCGCCGTGCCACCAGTCTCGACCCGGCGTTGACCACCTCACGTTCTGCTCTACCATCTTCTGTCAAGACGAAGAGAAAAAGCCGCTCAGAACCGTCTACCCCAAACGTGAAGCAGAGACGACAGCCTAAAATCAAGACTAAAGTCCAGAAGAGGCCATGCCCTCTATGTTTCACATTGCTCTCTCCAACCACCTGTTTAAAGCGCCATTTCGCCAAGTTAGATCATGGTGGGCTTGGTTACACCTGCAGGTTTTGTTCTAAAATTATTGGGAGGGAAGACTCTTTGAGAAGGCATGAGCAGAATAAACACAAAGAAGAACTCGAGTGCGAACGCATCGAGGACGAACGCCGTAAATGTGAACTTGCCATGGCGGTTCGTAATTTTCTTTAAATTTTTTATCTGTCGTTTAGCTCCTTTAACCACATTCTCATGCTGATTGGGCTGCTTCTCTATCATGCTTTGACTTGTTGTACAATACTCTATATGTATATCATGAAATCTACTTCGATGCTTTACAATTGTCTTGCAAAGTTCCATTAGGTTTTGAGTCACGTACATATTCACGACTACTTAATTGTCAACAATCGTCTTTAGTCCCTAAAGACAAGTAAACCTATAATTGAAAAATACATCCCTATAATATCCCACCATCTTTCGTTATAACGTCCGTTGTCATCTGCAAGGGCTTTAGACTTTAAGCTTCGACCTGGAAAAGCCGGTCGAAGCTGTCAGTCCCTGACCATTCTCAGCGCTAGTTTCTTTGACTTCTTAGTGCTCCTACCAATTAAGGCCTCAAGATTTTTATTAATCAAACGGAAAGCATCTTCGTTGAATACGTCTTCATTTTTTAAACTCGAATGTCTACCTCTTGCTGCGCCACGATTCAAGTTGCAACCAAAGGGTTGACGATCGGTAACTATCGCGGCCACTCATCAAGATGCCGACCATTCGATGAACAGCGTCTGAGGGAAAAGACCAACTTGAAGAAGAAAGATGGGCGGACTCTAGACAGCATACGTACGCTTCATTCTGAGGGCTGAGCGCAATAGCCAAATAGATATTTTGGCCGGACTTTCTCGGCCGGTTACAATGCGAGATGCAATCGCAAAGTGCAAGTAAAGTGGAATCTCTTATCTCTTCTAGCAATCGACTTTAAGTTCCACTGCGACGAACAGCGACGAACACGGTTCGTTTGGTCTTCATGGCCAGATCTCTGCTTTTCGGTTGATGTTCCGAAGCGTTGAAGAAAATCATGGGAAAACCCGCAGCTCAGCACCTTTGCCGAGTTTGCGTGAGTGACTTCTTCCGTTTGACCGCGACAGATCACTCGCACATGACTCAGAATTACTGCATATATTCATCAAGATCACCGATATAATGTTTTTTAATTATACCACTTGAATCGAGATCTCAAAAGTATAATACTTACTTCCACGCGCGAAGAGTTGGAACCTTTGTCTTTTTGAACCTATGCCTTCAGTTGACAGCCCTCCAAGGGAAGTTCCGCGCCATTGTCTGAAAAAATCTTAAATACGGGGAGATCGAGTTACCATATCTTTCCGCCTACTTTCGAATTGCCTGCACTCCAAGTCGATCCACCCGCGAATCCCTTCCTCGATTTCTATCTCCAGTCTACGAATCATGTCGTTCCTCGAAAACAAGACAGTCATTGAGGAACTTTCTTCCTATGTTCATTCAAACCCATACTTGAAAACTGGGACGAGCGACCCATATGACATGGATGTCAGTGGCTACTCCTACGCCATGGGTATGCTGTTAATTACATCCATATCACGATTGGCTCCCTTACCTGTCATTTCTTAGATGAAGACGTCGCTTACTCGATGGACCCTCCATACTCGATTGAGCTGGAAACATCTTACCCAAATTACGAATTATCGAGGGAGTTGCTGTCGGATTACTTGCACGTTGAATTGGGCTTGTAAGTCTTATATCTTCATTACCCAATGCTTATCCTGATTAATGTCAAATAGATATTCCCAAGTCGATGGGGGGCCTGACTTTCATTATCCTACCTTCCAATACAACGAGGGATCAGGTACCTATTCTCCCCCCACCACGGATAGCTCCGCGTCTTTCGATTCCAGTCCGAACTTCACACCGTCCTCATCTTGTACCACCTCCCTGTTCCCGCTCATTCCGTTCTTCGCCACCCATCCAACCCTGATCCAAAGCCAAAATTCGTGCCCAAGCTTGGCATAGACTACTTGGAAGTGCGAACTCAGAACGGAGAACTCAAGCACAAGTGCGAGAAATGTTGCGAACTGCTCAGTGTGAAGAGTTCCATGATCCGGCATTTCGAGACAGCATCCCACCAGACTTCTAGGTACCAGTGTAAGGAGGCGGGCTGCTTCAAACGCTTCACGCGAGGCGATGCCCGGTTGCGGCATTTCAAGGAGAAGCACAAGAAACCACTGGCACTGGGTGATGAGGCGACGCCCTCCAAGAAGTTGGAGTGTACATCTCGGAAGCCCAAGAGGACATTCAGAAGCCGAAGTCGGAGTCGGAGTCGAAGTCGAAGCTGAAGAGGAAGCCAAAGCTGTCGAAGCGAAGATCATCAAGTAAGAAATTTGTCTATTAATTGGTCTTATTTTTCTCTCCTTCCCTATTTTTTTTGTGCCTTGATTATGTACTATGCATGGTGACCATTAGAATTTTATTCGTCTCCTTTCTCTTACAACTTGAGCAAAGATCCCCGTCGTGATCAGAAACTGACCTCATGGCCGTCACGGGTCCCTATGAGGGCGACGACTTGGCAGGAGCTTACGTTAGTAGCTCTATTTAGAACGCTAATTCTGATCACAGCCACTGATTATTCCTGGGTTAGTTGGAGGAGGGGGAGTGGATTCCGATTGATTCTATGCGTTGGGGTGTTTCGAGCCAAACAATGGGCACCATTGTTCGACAAGTATAGAGTATACTATAGGTGCCGCTTGAGCGTTAATTACGTGGTTTTGTCTACTCAGAACCAGCCGCGTGTAGACCTTAGTCCGTCGTAAGAAGAGTACTACCCTCAATACCACTGGCAGCGGTCACCTCATTTCTTCCCTTGTGCCAAAAGAAGCTTTGCCGATCGATGGGGACGATAAGAGCAATCTCACACGCAATCGATGCTTGATGATGCTCGCACGAAGCGCGCACCAATTAGGGAGGAGGTATTTTCTGCACGACTCGTCTGAGGTGAGTGTGAGTATGAGTGTTACATTGAACTGATGTAGACGGGGATCAGTATCTAGATGTATCAAATTTTACCGAATTTATTTGCGACCATCTAAGCTGTGCTGGAGCAAATGAAAGGTCTGATATTGACTGCCCATGGTTAAAGGTTTGTGCTTAAATGAGCAGCAGCTCAAAGTAATTGGCTTATTTTCGCGACAAAGCTACGGTGCTTGATCTACGCTTGGTTTCTACTGAAGTTGGCAGTGTTGAAGTCATTCATTGCCAGGTAATGTCAGAGAAACCCTAGACCCTACTACTAAAGCGAAGCCCAGCGGGGTTTTGGTTGCCCTGGACCTGGAGCCTGCATGAACTCAAAAATAGGGCGGACTGACACGCACGCATGTCCAAAATAATGAGAATCATCATTCATTTCTTCCAATACATCAATCACTTCTCTCCGCCTCTCTCCTTCAACAAGAAAACTACCCCCGTCGGAAAACAAAGATCCTATGCATGATCGCCGATTGAATAATAATACAACAGTGTACCGCGCTGACGGACGAAAGAAACGAAAGATTTGGTGAATATAAGTTAATGTGAATGCGTCGACTGGATGGTGGTGGTCTGTCCGGCATAAGGAGATGAACGATGAACGAAGATAGATGATTGAAGGGCGAATGATGATCTAATGCAGACAAGGAGGCGTAGCCTAGGTAAGATAGTGGACATGAGGAAAGGAGTCATAAGATACTCGCTATTAATGATCGCGATAATAATAGAGCGCGTCATACGCATTTAAGCGACGACGCAGTAAGCATTGCCTCCACTTCCGCCAGTGTCCTCATTAGAAGGGACCTCGGGGGCGGGGGTGATGTTGGAGATAGAGGCGATGTATGTGAAGGAATCCATTGGCTGAGTGGTAATGGTGTTGGGGGTGGTGGGGTGGTAGGGTAGAACGCGAATGGTGGTTGTGTTCTGAGGGGAAAGAAAAGGCGTTTGGCGAAATCCGGTAGATTTTATACCTGTCGGTGCACCTGAAAAGGTCAGGATCGAAGTCGTCAAGGTCCGGGTACTTGGCTTCTGCCCGAAGCTGTTTTCTCCCTCAAAGAGAGAAGAGGAATTTGAGTTTTTGTGTTCAAATTCAAATCATCTTTTTCATCAATGGGATCCATGCGTACAAAAAAAACAATAAACGCCCAGGCTCCTGTATGTCGCCGGTTATTCAGTTTTCGTAATCAGCTTGGAGGTGTTAATTTATTTTGGCGACTCTGGGCGAATGGCCGGCAGCATAGTTATCATCTTACTGTATTACTGTGATGAAGATCCTGGTGGCGTAATGGCGACCCGGTTTCCGACCCCCGAGATGAAGCAATTGAATCCTTTTTCATGTGCTCGTATACAGTTTGGGGGCTGACGCCCTCCTGCTAATATAGAACAGGTCAATGCATTTGCCGGCACATGATATGGACCTACAACACTGACGTAAGGCATAGAAATGTAGGGCTTGCTCATAGCATCGTCTAGCCAGGAGAATATCCGACCTCCACTTGGGGGTTCATGTCCAACATTGAGTCACGCCCTGACCATGCGGAACGTCGGCCTCGTACCACGCACCAAGTCGAGCGAATCAGCACTCCGCAAGTCTTTTTGTCTTTTATCTTTAGCAACCAGGACGGCCAACCAATCGCGTGCAAGGGGATAACAATAAGCAAGGCGGCGAAGCGCGGGTCGCTTTTTGTCTCTCGCTTAGGCATCCAAAAAGAGGTATGCTCGTTGTTTTCATGAGATGAGCTTAACAGAGCAGGAGAGTGCAACGACGTACTCAGCAGCAGGCAGCTCGAATAGATTGCCAGGAACATAAGTACGCATACCATATATCTAATTCTAGGTTGGATGGTCTAACCCTGAGCTCGAAAAGATTCAGATGCCGAGCTTATTGTTCAGGGTATTCATTTCGGGGCTCGGTAGCTGTGCATGTATACAGCGCGGAACAATAAGAGGCACGAGTCACGGGCAGGAAGACAATTAAGGTTGGTTAACCTGTGTCAACCTTAATTTCACCATGACACACGACGTCAGGTTGACCTTGGAGGTCAAGACTTAAGATCAGCTTGCATCCCATTCGCTTTCGAAGGAGCATCGATACCCTGCTTGAATGAGGACAGTAGGAAGACAACTAATCGTGTTATACCTGTAAGAATCAAAAAGCTCAACTTCCTGTGGACAAGGTAATTTCAAGAAGCAAAAGACGGACCCAAATAAACGTACAATGAAAGCCATAACTGTGGCATACCAAGTTCCATCTCCGGCGTCGTGAGTAGATACAACTACCACATATTGAAATGGTGTCAGAGCAAAGTAAAAAGGGGAGACAACTTAACTCCCTCGACTCACCGTGTTTATCCCTTGCTCTATGGGCCTCCCATCATGAACAATATGCCATCCTTGTCCAGCCAGATTGAATTCCAAATTCTATATCGGTCAGATAAAGTGGGAGCTGATTGCAGTACAGTGGCGCGAGTTGACGATTGAAATAGTCATAGTTTGAAGCATGCCGTAAAAGTTATCAAACTAAAGTCGCTTGGAGCCTCGTGTAGAGTAAGAGATTGAACGATGGAGGAAAGATGACGAGCATGGGAAGCGTCAACACGGATTACAGCGAGTCGGCGACAGAAATCAACATGTTCCGACAAATCCTCCGACCCGGCCGAGCACAACTTCAAACGCGCACATCAAGACAACTTATTCCTTGCATCAATTTATGTCGTATTGATACGTTGGAGGATACTCATGGACACTACTACCTCTCAGCTCAAAATTTTACCCACCCCAAAGTTTCGAGTCACAGTTGATAGCTGTGGAGTTCAAGCTTGCAAGAATAAATATAATTTACATTTTGGACGTGGGCCTGACCGACTCACTTATGCAGCTCTCAGTCGTTGAGATTTCGATGCTGCGATACCCTTTGGCCTTACACGAGGGCCAATACGTTTGAATCTCTTAATTGTCCCAGATTATCTTCAATTGATGGAATAATTTATAAAAGGCGCCTGACAGGATTCAAAAAGTTCAAGCAATCAGCTTCCTCAACATTCCCCTCAACCATTTCCGGTCTGGTCGACGATTTGTCAGGATAGCATTATATTATGTCTAGTAAGACACAGAACCCTTCATCAAGAAATGCCCCTCTACCAGAACCAAAGGACAAAAAGAAAAGCTCAGGGGTGAATTCTAGCATTGTCGAAGGGGGTCAATCCGGGTGAGTGACTTGTAGATTCGAAAGTGCATTGAATTCAACTCTATTTACTAGAATTCACTCTGTGAAGCCAGAAGTTAACAAGCCATATATAGGACAGGCCGGTGAATATACTATCAGTGTTGAAATGGTTGACAAAGAAAGACAAGAGCCATCTGAAAATTAGTAGCGATCTTCCAATTCATTGCAGAATTTTCCAACATTGAGCCTCTATATAATATAGTGCGGCTCTGTATACACGTCTTTTGAACTGGAAGGATAATTTTTTTCCGCGATACTGTGTTTGCCCACTAATGAAGGACGACAAGTAGATCCGCAATCGACCCTCTTCTACCTCCCCCTTCATTCGGCTGTCTGTGAGGTCAGAATGATGTAATAAAGGGATAGGAAAACCAAACATGACAATCTTAAACTGACAACCACGATTGTATTGAGCATGTGGTAAATTTTGCAAGCACAGGGATGCGTCTCCCAATAACATCGCATAGAAAGTTCGAAAGCAAGCAATAATACACACATTTCTTACGTTCGCGGACATCTTTATGTATACTCCGGCGAATTTTCAACCGCAGCCTGAGGAATGCCAAGCGGGCGAGGTTTGAGTGAGGTTCCAAAGATTTGAGGACATCAGAGATGCTCTCCGTTTCCTTCCTCGCAGACATTCCTCTAAGTTAGGACCAGACAGAAGCTCCGACGTCAGCACTTCGACACGCTGAATGATTAGGCCGGCTCAGACTATTCTGGTAAGACCAGCGTACAGAAAGCCTAACGGCAGAGAAACTCCACTTAATGCAGATGGAGGATCCTCGTACGAAGCCTATCTTGCCTCTTTCACCAAATTGTTGAGGACCTTTCTGGTTGAATGCACCTTAGCCGCGTAGAAGATATAGTAGTACGACGCAAGCTTCGGCCGATGACTAAATTGGCCGGGAACATCCGTGCACACATGACTTCGTTCTGTGAAGGCGTGGGCGCTTGTCACTTGAGCCTTGCTCCCAGGACCCGGGCTACTTCACAGACAGACAGACCTCACGGTCTAACTTGCTCTTCCATCCTTCCATGGCGCAGCACCACAGATAGCCTCCTAAAAGTCTGAGATCGATCTATGGAAAGACTTCCCTATTCCGAAGTAGAAGATTCGTCACAGCTCGAGAATCATCAAGTTAGCCGCCGCGTTACAGCCCAATTACAATCACAAGCTAGATATCAAGTGAAACGGAAGGCATACGTTGAGCAGGTATTTACGCTGCGTGCATACTGGTATTATTGCACCTTCCGATAACCCACCCTAGATGGAGAAGACAACAACTACACCACAAGCCGCCGTTGTATCTACCGATGAACAAGTATCAACAATTCCTTCGCTGCAAGTGAAGGTCGAGGAGTTGGAAAGGGACATTGCGCGTTTGAAAAGGAGAATAAAGAAATGCGTCAACTACTCGCCAAATACGATAACAATACACTATTACTAGCCTCTTCACATCTTCCTATCCATATCGGGGCCAACCCCGAAGCACCAGCTGGCGACCATGTCCTCAAGCGACAAAATGAAAAGCCCTTGGAAGGCGTTTATGTATGGCTTGTCCACTCTTATATTGCATATGCTAACGTTTACTGTCAACCGGTCCGCTTTCTCTCCAATTAGATATCGTCACGAAAAGAGAAGAGGACATGAGGATCGATGACGTTCCAATAAAGGCTACTTCGTTCTGTATTCCTGGTCGAACAAGATTCACGAATAAGAATTCTCCTTGCTCGAAATTGTATCCGTGAGGAAAGGATAGAAGTCGGAGAAACCACTTGCTGGTCTTGGACACACATACCACCTGACACTTGATGTAGAGAGATAACATTACTCATGTGCGCCTTCAGGAAGTACTCAGGTTACATCTTAATATGTGGATCTGGATTCTCTTTATTCACTTCAAAAGTACTCTCGACCAAACAAGTTGGCAGCGACGCTAGCCCCGCCCAACTTCTTCGAAGCAGCCCCTAAATGGAGGAAAAGCCAATAAAAATCATACGCCATCGAAAAAAAAACAGACTGACCCATAGGACTAATGACATAATTCAACCCTCCCGCAATTTTACCCAACGCACCCCCAAGATGCACATGGATCTTATCAGAGGCAATATTCGCACCCATAGCGACACCCTTTAACGCCATCGATACCGCCGTCCCCACTCCAGGAATAAATTTCGTGAGTCTCCCAGCGGCACTCGCGGTGGCAGCTAGGATCTTGAGACCGAATTTACCGATTTTGGCCCCATTTTCTTTCAGGTAGTGGGCGGCCTTCTGGAACCCTTTTCCTACCTTTTTGACGCCTTTTTTGATCTTATTGGCGGCGCGCTTTACGGCGTGCTTCAGCTTGGAGAAGACGCTGCGGCGTTGAAGGTTGGGGTTTGTTGGTCCTTCGTTTTTACTGGGGGTGATATCACAGCCTTCAAGGAGGGAAAGATAATCGCGCTGGGGTGTAGAGTTTTGGTCAATATTTCCATAATGTTCCAGCAGAAACTTCGACTTACCTTTAAATAATTACGATCTTCACTGTCGAGCTCTCGATCTACCAACAAAGTTTCAAAGGACCGAGCAAGCAACTCATTCGTCAACTCCTTGCCTGTGTGGCGAGCGAGGCTACTAAGAAAGAAAGAAGAAAAAAAATAAAAATGATACGCGCCTCTGGTTAACAGTTGGTACACTTACTGTGAAAGGCGTTCAGGTATGGGAGAAGGTAAAACAAAGCCAATAAAGGCCAGAAAGCAGAGGAAATAAATGATGTTGAGGCCTGCTCTTGACATGGAAAGAGCTCAGACTAGGAAGACCAGCTTCAAAGAGTGCGTCGCAAAGCTTCTTTTTCCTGCATTTAAGGAGTCAAATGGTTTTAGGCGAAGCTCACAGTATCCAAATGTCCTGGTAAGATACTGTTTTTTTCTTGCGTTTGAAATATGCACTGCCTTTTACTTCAGGAAAAACCTACATGTGCAACAGACAACGACACACCACGCACGCCGAAGACTATTTCTAACTCCTCAAACCACAGAGGGAGAGAGCCTTGTCGGTATGACAAGCAGGTATATTTCCGTCGACTGTCCAGTCTGTCATAATCATTGGATTAGCGTCCTGACAGGCACCGTGTATACCTCTCCCACCTGGGAGTCGGTCCTTCATGACATGACGCGGACATCCCGAACGCCGAGTTTGACAGTCGACTCTCCTCAAGGCTCAGATTGGGCTCGCCAGTCTAAGAAAGAGCGACGACACCTCGTTTTGAGTATCCTTTATAATACTTGCGCTGTCAGATTCGAACAGCGTTGAAGACGGGACACGTTGAAGCGGAACGGAGAAACCCCCTGCAGTGACCAGTCAAGTAGGAGATATTTTCAGGGGATGCCACAGCATCATGAGACTCCCTGTTTCTGCAAATAACAGTATGCAGTCTGCAGATCACCAGAAGCAGGACAGCGTGAAGCTTTGAAGCTTCGCAAAGGATTCGTGACATAAAGGACTGCGAGAAGGAAAGAATTTCGACCCAGGATCAGGCAGGCAGACGCATCATTCGTATTCTTTACAGAAAGAAGCTTTGGAAAGGAAAAAAGAAATGTCAAGGAAAAATAATTCAAGGGTAAGAAACTAAAAAAATAAAAGGAAAATGGGAACGAGAATCCAAAAAAAAAGTAAAAGTAAAAATGAAACAAAAACAAAATGGGAAAATGGACATGAACGAAACCCACGTACAAAACACATGTGCATATACTACAAATGCAGGATGGATCGATGAGGATGAGGATGAGGAGAGTCAGGAGACGCGGAACTACGGAACTATGAACCTATGAAAACAAACACATTTACCATTTACATGATCATGGACTCAAAAAAAAATGATGATGATGATGATGATGAACAACCGTTATACTTACTGTACCAGTAGTGGGTCTGAAAAATTGAAAAATAAACACGGATACGAGTGAAATAAAGAGGAAGAAGAAAGGGGGGGAAGGAGGGGATGGAACAATAGAATGAAAAACATCAAGGTCCCGATTTAAAGTTATAAAGCATTTGCCGACATAACCAGAAACAAAAAGAAAGAAAAAGAAACAATAAGCGGTTAACCACCCACACCCACAATCCAAAAACACCCACAGCATCCTCCCAACCCACTCAACCTCCCCTCCCCTCCCCTCCTCAAACTAATTCCAACCCTCATCACACCTCTTATCCGGTCTCCGACTATTCCTTCCCTTACACTCGAGCTTCCCACAATCCTGACACCCATTCGTGCAAAACGAGCGGCCGCCCTTGCCTTTACACTCCTGCGAGCCGCATTTGCAGCAATGTCGCGGGGAGCGCTTGGAGCCGCTGATGGGGGTCCCACCGCCGGGGGGTGGAGGTGGAGGGGGGATGTGCATGGGGGGTTGGGGGTGGACTTGGACTTGGGTTTGGGGACGCGTCTGGAGTTGGGAGGGGCGGCGACGGAGGAGGAGGAGGGCACGATGGGTGTGGGTGATGTGATGCCGTTCGTTGTTGTTGCTGTTGTTGTTGATGCAGTGCTTGCGCTTGCGCTTGTGGGTAGTGAAGAGGAGGATGAAGGAACGGTTAAGGGAACAAGTTGGTGGGGCATGTATGCTGCGTAGGACGCGAAAGGATATGTTGTGTAGGGGTTGTAGCTTTGCGCTAACATTGGAGGAGGTTGCATCATGTGCTGAGGCTGGGGTTGAGGCTGAGATTGAGGTTGGAGTTGGGGTTGGGGTTGAGGCTGTGGTTGTGGTTGAGGCTGAGGTTGCTGATGATGTTGTGGTGATGACGAGGAAGGGACAGTAGGAGTAACAGAGTGGTGTGAAGGAGGAGAGGTAATATTTCCATTTCGACTACCATTCTGCACGGGTGTCGAAGAAGAGGGTCCCTTTGAAGAAGAAGAAGGTGCAGGTACAGTCACGGCATCCGTCATCGCCGTATTTTCCGTCCATGCATTGCTAAACGCATCCGAAAAAGCCTAGAATCAAAATATAGAAAAAAAACCCTGAATCATTAATTTGTTGTGTTGTCGCAACATTGAGCATAGAGGCGGACAGAGAAAACCTACGTTGGATGAGATCGTCTGCGGTGGGGGCTGTGGCTGGCTCGGTCCAGCTGCGGAGGGTGCGGGTGTCATCTCGGCGTCATGCGCGTCATTATCCCCAACCTCATCTTCCTCTTCCTCCATCTTATCATGGTCAGGGTCGTGCTGAGCGGATTCTGCTTGTGATGGCGGCGGCTGTTGGACGACACCGGGCCCAACACCGTTCTCTAGCGGCCTCTCGGGCATCTTGTGCTGCATCGCCCATACGAGTCTCTGAATCACATCCTTTCTCAGCCCATTCCTCAGCGCTGCCATGACCAAATTCCACAAGCCCGTGCTGACCCCCATCGCTTTCCAATTCCATACATTGGGCCCGCTCCCTGCGTCCGCCTCGCCATTCAACAACCGCGCGGGGAACTCGTCCTTGAGGAGCATAGGCAGCGAGCGGAGAATAGACGAGTCGGTGGATGCGAATTTGCGGCCTTCGTTGGACGAGGTGGCGGCGAGGCAGATGGGGGAGCGGCAGACGTATTCGCACCCGATGATGAAGAAAGGTCGCTCGATGTCGTAGATCTTGAGGGGCCCTGAGCTGATGCGGCCCTTGTTGATGAGCGGCGCGGAGCAGCTGGGGCAGGCGATGCCATTGAAGACGAGGGGCTGCGGATCCCAGTAGAGGAATCGGTGCTCGGACGGCGTGCGGGCCGTGGATGTCGAAGCGGTCAGGGAGAAATAGGCCGGACTGGAGGGCAGCCAGAAGGTCTTGAGCAGGGAATAGAGCGAGGGAATCGGCTGCGCCTGTTGCTGGTTCGGCGCGAGCGAGCCCAGGTGCGATTTGAAAGCCTCTTCGACGGTCGGCCCGGCGCTGGAGACCGGGTTGGGCGCGGCGAGAGAGACGAGGAGCGTCGACAGGAACGCGTTGGGATTTGTCCGGGCGAGTTCGGCCCAGTCGTCCCCGCCGCCCTCGGGCCCGGCGAGCGAGGGGTCGATATGGAACATCGGCGGCGGCGGAGCGGGAGGGAGCGGCGCGCTGATGGAGTAGCCGAATGCCATGGGCGGGTAGCCCACGCCTGGCAATGGTGCGCCGTATTGGACCTAAAGGCGCGGTTAGTCTGGTTGAGTTGGACAGATTGGGAACAAACGAACCATCGGCACACCCGCCGTTCTCTCCTTCTTCACCCTCGGACCCACCGAGCCAGCAGGGAAGCCGTCCTTCCGCGGTCTGCCCACCGGTCGCTTGATCTTTGGCGGGGCGGGCGACCCATTCCCCAGCAGGTTTTTCTTCGTGCTGCCCTTGGGTCGACCAGGTCGCCTCTTCACCGGTGTCTCCCCTCCCGCGGCTGTTGCTCCTGTTCCATCCGACGCACTGAGACCGGGGTTGGGGGTCCCTGCTGGCGGTACATCGTGGGCGGGATTATGATCGTGATTGAGGTGCTGGCCGAGCTGCTGCTGATTCTGCTCGACGACAGACTGCAGGGCGGGATCGAATACGTGGTTATGGTGATTATTATCCATAACTCTTTTTTCGCAAATCGCAATTGCGAAAAGGAAAAGGTGCGAAAAAAAAGAGTTTTTGGGGGTTAAAAATCAATTCAAAATTGTTGGTTAACTGCTTCCTGGTGAAAATTCATGTCAGAAAACAAGGCGATAATGTGGAACATGCATCAGAGGGACGTACGCGGGGGTGCAGGCCTTGGTGCGCTTACATCGACTTTTCTGAGGCCAGGGCGTGGATAAGGTTAGGGATATCGTCAGCCTGCAACGGGGTGTGAGAAGCAAACCTGTTAAGCTTCCGACAAACTCCGACATATCTTTATCTATATTCAACTTGGCGACCTTGTATTTACTCCTCCTTCATCATGAACAAGACATGCTACTTACTACACGACCACCTTATATGTACACAAACTCTCAGTCTACCAAAAGTTAATTCCGCCGACACGAACAATTTTTTTGACATTTATCACGGCATCATTTGCTGATCGTTTGATGAAACCTATCAGAATAACAGTTTAAGGCGAACGTAATCCTCAAGCGTATGCACAACACTCTGATAAAAACAAGAAAGTAAGAGGCCCCTCGACCAGCAATACGAGTACGCCATTTCAGAGATATCGTGGAGCTTACCATGAGCAGACATAGGCCTCTGATTGCGTGAAGTCTTTGCGCACGATGGGTGTACCTGGCCAGAACGACTGCATCCATACATGGTCCTATGCACCGGCATATCAGTTACATATAGTGTCGCAAAAATGATTCAGAGGGGAAATGGGAAAAGATAAGAAACTGTACATCCAAAGCTCAAAACTTGAAGGTGACAAAAAATGAAATAAAAAGTGTATCGCCTCGCCAAAAAAAAGAGGGATGAAAGAGATAAATAGGAAAATAATGGTGACCATCAACTGGCAATAGTAGGTCCATTGTCCAAAGCCTGAGGACCCTCGAGTGCAAGCCATGCAGCAAAAAGAGTAAAAAATAAAAAAATAGAGCCTAGAGCGTAAAGGGAGAAAAGAAAAAAAGGGGATGGTTGATTAGAGATCGGGGTTCTTAAACTCGTGCGCAATCGACACGAATGAGTCAGTAGAGTCAGTGCGCCGGAGACTGAGGCGTCCGTCCACCCATCGTAATAATGTCGGAGCCTCATGCTGATTGCGTGAGTGAGTGTACCACGCAGCCGGCACACTGCTCGCTATCTGTCGTTCTTATTTCAACTCATTCCTGACTCGAGCGAGAGAAAAAAAAAGAGAGAGAAGGATGGTGCATGCCAGGAACATGGAAGAAATGGAAGAAGAGCCAGCTGGTGCTCAGACAGCATCCATTCGGGGGACGAGAAGCAACACCAGGCTTAGCTAAGTGACATTAACAAAAATAAACCCAAAAGAAATGTTATTGTGACTCGCAAATCCAGAGTCGCCATGTTTGAGGCTACGAAAGGCCAATTCGTGCTCAAGACAAGGGGTTTATCTCCTAAATACCGCTATCTAGGCTGGTTCTCGAATCTCTTTTTTTTCGTAAAAGTAGAGACGTTGGGGGAAAAAAGGTACTGAACGAATACAGGACGCTTGACATTCTCAAGTGACGACCATCTTCACAAAAGAATGTACAGTGGGAAGAATGAATAGAAGAAGCCGAAACGGAAAGGTTCGAAAGTCTCTGATTAAAGTGGTTACAAGCCCTTTACGCCTGGTATCAGAACTTCATGATCCAGGACGAAGGGAGAGGGTTACAACTGAATCTTGACAATTGTCGATGTTTAATTTACCACCTGGATAGTTGGGTATACGCTTAGATACGCACCTCTTTGCGAACATTGTAGTCCTATTATACACAGCAATCGAAGGTGTAAACGTCATACTCACCCATGTAGAAATAATCGTCAGATTGAATTACACAAACAGGCCTGAGGGACCACTGACTTGGATGTTAGTACCAAAAAATAAAAACAAAGACCTCAATAACGAGGAAAGTCGGCGCAGCAAAGGAAATGCAGAGTATCGGCCTCAGGTACAGTCTGAAGTGAAGCATAAATTGTGTGTGCGCAATGTTTCCTTGCACTTGAAATGTGGACCTGGCCAGAACGACTGCAGAACAAAATTGTATCAGTGGTTTGCATTGGCGTATCATACAAAGCGCCACAAATGTTCAGAATACAAAGGGAAAAAAGGGAAAGACAAAGGAGCAATAATACCGTAAAAAATATGTTGCAACGATGCATGCTTGATCCCAGGATGCAAATGAAAAAAGAACAGTAAAAGGGGCGTAGATAAAGGAAGGATCAGTTGTAACAGGAAGATGTACTTTTGAACGCTTGAACTTTGAAGCTTCAAATCTGAAATTCGAAGATCACGACGGTATCACATAGATAGTGGTCACAGCACAAGTTCAGTGACGAGAGCGTATCCCCAAGTTAGAAGCTTGAAAAAGGTGCGGGTAGTATAACGCTGTATGCAATCGATAAAAATAAAAATAAAAGGGCCACTCTCTTGACGAGAAGACTGGACGCAGGAAACGATATGTTGTTGAAGGTGGATATAGCAGATGTCTGCTACAGATTGCAGTGTGTGAAAATCTACCTGCACTGGAACTCGGTCAGAATGATTCTGGCGTATCATATACCCACAAGAAAAAAATTGGTAGAAAGAAAGTAAAAGGAAATGAGATAACCGTATTTTGATGAGAGGATTAAATCTAAAGGCGCTGCAACTTGGATCCACATTTGCAGAGAAGACAAAATCCTTGCTGAATTAGGGTTGAGCAGACGTCGGTTTCAGGCTATTATAATATTTTGAGATCGCTCATTGACTGGAACCTGGATGTAAATTGCACGACTGCAGTGTATAGTTGCAAATTTTGCCTTCTCTGCTGGTGTATAATGGCAAAGGATGGATATAGATTAGAATCCCAGGATACTGCCCCTCCAACAAACGAGATGAAAAAGGTAAAGATGGTGATGGCGATAAATCGACCAGCAGGTCCAGTCCCCAAAATCAATAAATATCAGTGCACAGTTGGTTAGAGATCGGCGTTCAAGAATTCGGGCCATGCGTTCAACACGAGTGAGTCAGAGCAGTACCGCTAGAGCCTGAGTTGTCCGTCTACTGACATGAGTAAGTTGGAGCCTCGTGGTTATCGAGTGCAAGCCATGCAGCCAGCACGCTGCTGAGTGCCCAGTGCCCAGACGTCGGGTCGTAATCCGGAGTTACAGATTTACATGATCCTGACTGCCGATGTCGATGATGGGTGATGAAGTGCACTGCAGTTGGTACATAGGACGGATTCATAGAAGTCTAGAAGTCCTATGCAGTGATGTCTTCGGACATTGATCACGATTTCTGACTCAACCGAGAGAAAAACGAGAGAGAGAAGGCGATCCAGGTCAGGAACATGGAAGAACACGGGGGAAAGGATGGGCTGCTTAGAGAGCATCAATTCGGGGACGGGCGTGACGTGAAAAATCAAATAATTATTTCTGACTCGCAGATCCGGAGCCGCCATGCTTGGAGGGCCGAATGGCTCCGAACGGCCAATCTCCGTCCAGAAAACGTGATTTATCTCCGAAATACGGAGGCCGGCCTCCGAGGATAGCAGAAATAATAATTTCCTGTATAAAAATGGATTAGCGTCATCGGTCCCTGTCTCTTGTTCTCGAACCACCCACATTTTTCCTGAAGCTTTGGCATTTACCCGTTTCTTCTCTTTGAGACACCTGAAAGAAAAGCGCTGAACTCTGAATACTGAAGATGCCTTCGTCGCGCGAGATTATCAATGTCCAGGTGGGTATCTCTCTGGCAACTGTATTGCATGTACGCGTGACTAAGGCCGTTTGGAAAGGTGGGGCAAGCTGGCAACCAGGTACGCTTTTTTATGCATGCAAACCTCGGCATCCTACCAGTTCGAATGTAGGTCGGCGAAGCGTTCTGGCAAATGCTCCTCGCAGAGCACGGCTTAGACAATTCTGGCGTGCGTCATCCCCTTTACACCGCCTATCTCGTACCATCTAGACGCGTTGCCGCCAAACAACGCGTCGTGTCGCTCACCAAACCCTTTTCTACAGGCATATCACGGCACAGATCCTCTCCAGCTCCAAAGAGTAACTGACCCTACTCCCTCTCACCATTCCACGTGTCCATCTGATGTTTGGTTCGAATTTGATTTACTGACAGGCCTCAGTCTATTTTGACGAAGTTCACCATGCTGGCAAGCCGCGTTACGTTCCGAGGAGTGTGCAGGTCGATTTGGAGTCGGGCGTGTGCAACAAAGTGAGAGATTTACTCGGTATCGTACGGGATCGCAGGGATCTGATGGCATATGTGTATTTGTTTTATATCTGCTTAGCTTCGTAGCGGCGCGCTTGGAGATCTGTTTCGTCCCGATACGTACTTAACGTCGGATTCGGGGGCTGGGAACAATTGGGCAAAAGGATGTGAGTGGACTTCACTCGCGTGGAGGTATTTGTGAGAGCGAATTCCTGACCAAATTATTTTCGCGTAGATTACACGGAAGGTGCAGAACTGGTGGATTCCATCCTCGTACGTCCCCTCATTATTCACAGGTCTTTCCAGCGCTATTGTGTCTGACCCCTACATTCATTCTTATCAAGGACATCGTGCGTAGACAATCCGAAAGCTGCGAGGCGCTGCAAGGTTTCCAGATCCTGCACTCGCTCGGAGGAGGTACCGGAGCCGGTTTGGGAAGTCTGATGCTCAGCAAGCTGAGGGAGGAGTATCCAGACCGGATGATGGCTACTTTTTCCGTTCTGCCTTCACCAAAAGTGCGTGCATACATCCATTTCTTGTCGACGCGTTGCCTTTGTTGGGGAACTGTCTGACTAACAGTGTACTCTGTCTGTTCTTCATTCTAGGTGTCGGAAACTGTTGTCGAGGTAATTCGCTGAACTGTCGTCCTATTTTCTTGGGGGCTTGGTCGAGCTGAGGTTTTGATTCTAGCCCTACAACGCCATGCTTTCGGTTCATCAGCTCGTGGACAACAGTGATCTGACGATTTGTATCGATAACGAAGCTTTGTAAGATCCATTCCTGATAATCATGCCTCATGGTGCGCTAACAATAATCGTTAACATCACTGCTGTAATATTCTAGATATGACATCTCTGTTCGGACATTGAAGGTCAAAAGTCCTACGTTCCCCGACTTGAATAACGTGCGTTCATCTTGATTGGTTTTGGTTGTGATTTTGCCTTGTTGACCCGGTAAACTTTTTAGTTGATTGCCCAAGTTATGTGTGGTGTTAGCACAAGTCTGCGGTTCCCTGGTCAATTGAACGGGTTCGTGATATTCATTTTTTCCGTCGTTTGCGTGTCTTGCTGATACCATGATTAAACGACAGAGACCTTCGCAAGCTCGGGATGAATCTGGTCCCTTTCCCTCGTGTATGTTGTCTTTTTGGCGTTTTTAAATCAAATTCATTAGAGCTAATCGTACTCTGTGCAGCTTCACTTTTTGATGCCCAGTTACGCGCCATTCTTCGACCCTAAAGCAAAGCACTTTGAGAAGAACTCTGTGTCCGAGTTGACGAAAGCGTTTGTCTCATTCCACTATGGTCACTTCTACTGCTTGTTTTGTTGGCTTATTGTTATCTCCTACTCATGCTCAGGTTATTTGACCGCAAGAACCTCCTTGTCGCTTGCGATCCTAGATTTGGGTTTGTCTATCCCGTTATTATTTGATTTCCATCATACCAGCCTAACCTTGTCTCCCCTCTTCTTCCTTCCTGTCCTTGCCTTTCTATGTGACAAATCAGACGGTACTTGACGGCTGCCACGATCTTCCGCGGTGATATCTCTTCTAGAGAAGTAAGTTGCTCGATAACCCCCTCTATGCGTAAGAACGTGATGACATTCGTTGTTTTTTTTGCTTAGGCTGAAGTATGTACCCCTCCATGAGGGTTCTTCATGCTTCCTCGTTTTTTATTTTTGTGTGGATCGGCACTCAACGTTTCTTTGGATTGGATTTTTCCTTGTTGCCTTTGCTGCGACCCTGTGCATACGTCACTCTTTGCACTTTGCGACTGTGCGAACTGTTTTTTGCGACTGCGTTCTGCCTGCCGTCCTTCGCCTGTCGCCTGCCCTTCGCCCTTCGGTTAATGCCCGCCTTGCTGCCTGCCGTATATTGCTTTTGGTTGGGTTGGGTTACATAGGTCGCCGTGCACGACCTTCAGACGAAGGATTCTCAACATTTCGTTGAGTAAGTCGCAGTCCATTTTTTTCAACCTCCTTTTCTGTTTGTAATCTAGACGCTGTGTTGCTGACGAATGTTTCTTATTACTTTCAGGTGGATCCCTGATAACGTCTCTGTGTCCCTCGTTCGCGTTCCTCCTGTTGGTCAGAAACAGGTATTTTGTTTATTTAATCGTTGTGATGCTATGTGGATGCTCAGCTTTTCGCTTTTTCTCTCTTCTTCTTTCTGTTTTGTTTGTGTGATTTGATATAGTCCGCCACTGCTCTGTCCAATTCAACCGCTATCCAGGAGTTATTCAAGAGGACGTTGGATAGTGTGAGTTTCCGTTCGACCCATATGACATGGTTTGGTCGGTCGGTTGGCTGACAATTGGATGGCGTCTCTTTTGAAATTTCTAGTTCTCGGCCATGTTCAAGAGGAGGGCGTTCTTGCATTGGTACACGGGTGAAGGGATGGATATCATGGAGTTTACGGAGTCGGAGAGTAATACCCTGGATCTCATGTGCGTTCAGTCTTTTCTTTCCTTCGTCTAAATTTATTTTGATGCTGATATATCTGATATAGTGCCGAATATCAGCAGGCAAGAATTTTCCTTCCGTCTCGTAATTATACTTATCCCAAGCTAATTATTAACTTTGATGTTTAGTACCAAGAAGCTACAGCTGATGCGGATGAAGATGTCGAGTATGAGCAGGAGGAAGAAGTTGCCGCTGAGGAGGAGGCTCAATAACGAAAAGTTTCATGAAAGAAAGAGTTTCGATTGACTGGATGACTGATTGATTGATTTACGAAAATCTTTCCTTTGTTTTCTTCAGTCCTCCTTACTACACCGTACTTGTCATGTTTCCCTTTGTCCTTTTGCCCTCTATTTGCTTTCTTTTTACTACCTAGCTTAGCTGTGTACTTACTTTGACACCCCGTTTTAATTTGTTGGATTGAAATTTAGGTAAAATAAGGGATTTGTTGAGGAAGACGAGGTGAGATGAGAGAATGATGGCTATG
The DNA here is from genome assembly GCA_015501075.1 of Gymnopilus junonius. Taxonomy (NCBI): domain Eukaryota; kingdom Fungi; phylum Basidiomycota; class Agaricomycetes; order Agaricales; family Galerinaceae; genus Gymnopilus; species Gymnopilus junonius. The sequence goes on along the minus strand of JADNYJ010000098.1, from coordinate 81,376 downwards.
TGCGCAACTTGGACTTCACCTTGACTGAACTGCAAGCCTATGGCTAGTCGCTTGATATCGCGTCATTGGTACCCTCTCTTTCTTAAATTCAAGCCTCTTCATGTGATCAAGAATCAATATGTTATCAAGTCTCGTATAATGCCGACGTCATATACATATCAGACGCATACTCCCTTTGGTTTTTACTTCCACAGTTCCGCTGGTCACTGGACATACTCATGGCGTTCCGATGAGCGAATTAAGTTTGGATGTGGTCAATTTCCCAACATCTTCGGGAGGACGGTCCGATTGAGAGCACTTACAGTGCTCCTCTGCCTCCAGACTATTTCTCCGATAGGCTGGACTGTTCTTGGTATCTCCCGTTGACGCTTCTCTGTAAGAACTTTGGATGAAGGAATATCCTGATTATCCCACTTGTGACTTGAATGGAACTCATTTGACCATTCTACTGATAGTTGATAAGAGCTGCATCTGGATTCTGCATCCTGAGTCTGAGCTGGCTTCTACCTCTAGATTGCCAGGTGTTGAGCCTTGCTTCGTCCAAGTTTCTTCCCTATTTTCTCAAGCTTTTTTACAACCATCGCCATGGCTCTTCCAGCGCGCTTCGCAGACATCAAAGCCTCCATCGCCGCTTCCTACCCCGATTTTGAGGCTAATGCCATTCAATCGTGGGGTGAGATATTACAGGAACTAAACGAGGTGGCTAAGGTCATCAAAACTGATAGTGTTGACGTGAGCTACTGTTTTTTCAGTTTCTTTACACTGTAGGTATCCCTTCAGATCGTGCTGACGAAAGGTTTTGTTGTCTGGTGTAGTACGTCCCTCAGGTGAATTTCACAGACTTGCATAAATTAAGCCCTGAGGGGGTGGAGAAGATAAAGAGGAGGGGAACGGTTGTAATTAAAGATATTGTTCCTGACGAGCAGGCTGCCAAGTGGAAGGATGAGTTGAAGGAGTTTGTGAAGATTAATCCTGATGTTGATGGTGAGGAATTTAGGGCGCTTAGTAAAGTGTTTCCGTGATTGAATTTATACTGATGATCGTTACATTGAATTAGGTCTACCCAGAGATGATAAGCAATTTTTCTCGCTTTTGTAAGCCTTCGTTTTTTTTTGTCGCAAGAACTTCATCACTAACCCCCTGTCTTGCGGCGCTCTAGCTGGACGAAGCCACAAGTCCAAGCTCGGTCGCATCCCAACGTTCTCGCCGCTACTGCCTGGCTTAATAACTTGTACAGCGCAAAATCCAAGGATGATGCGTCTGCTTTGGAAGGCGTGGATTTGAATGTACCTCTCAGCTATGCCGATAGGTTCAGAATCAGAAAGCCAGGCGTGGCTTGGGAGTTGCATCCGCCTCATGTCGACGGTGTGCCTGTGTCTCTATATATTATACATATCTCCGAGCCTAATTTTTTCAAATCATAGGAGGAGGTATTGAGCGATGGGAAGACTCAGAGTTCAGACGATGCTTCGAAGACATTTTGAACGGGAATTGGAGGAAACACGATCCTTTTGCGCTGAATTCCGTCTGAATGCAAAGAGCTCGCTCTATGGACGACCAGGTCAGGCGACTGTGTTTAGGACCTTCCAGGGTTGGCTGGCTTTAAGGTATGACGTTGCCGCTGTATCTCAGTTCTGACCCACCGTTGACTGCAATGACCTAGCGAAACAGCACCAACTCAGGGGACTTTGAAAGTTTTCCCCGATGTCCTTTTGTCTAATGCGTATTGTATTCTGAGGCCGTTCTTCACTCCTACTGTTCCTATTGAATCGGACTCGATTTATGATGGAAAAAATTGGAAATTCGGCAAGCCATTTTCGTTTTGATTTTAATGTAGGCGCCGCCCATTTACTTTTTAACCATGGATATTATCCTACGTCAGATATCAGTGCCCCTGACTTCCCTGGAATAATACCTCGAGACGGTGGGTTTATTGGCCCCAGACCAAAGCCAGAGCTCCATCCAAATTTAAGACTGGAAGAAAACATGACATCTGTACCAAAGGTTCATCCCGGGGACGCCGTATTTTGGCATTGCGACGTTATCCATGCTGTCGAGGAGGAGCATACCGGAGGCGGTGATTCAGCAGGTTGGCTTTTATATCCTTTTGCTCATCGTCAATAACTGGCCATAATGTTTGAATAGTGATTTATATTCCAGCTGTTCCTCTGACACCTACCAACCAAGAATACGTCGAACGCCAGGCAGCCACATTTTTGAAGGGTAAATGTCCGCCTGATATGCCTCAGGGACTGGGCGAGGCGGAGTTTGTTGGTGTAGCGAGGTTAGAGGATATTATTAGTGAAGCTGGTAAAAGGGCGATGGGTTTAGTAGACAGTGTAGCATGATCACGACAGCATCGTATTTGCAGTACCTAAAGCTTGCTCAAGTTCTATTTTGCTTTAATATGAAAGATAAGACTTATTGAAAAAGAACAATATATTCTGATCCTAATACAGCTTGTAAGCTTACATGTCTTTAACGAAAGCATGTGTGGAGACGAGACCCTTTATAAGTAATAGAATGACAAAAAGCAGGGTGACTGCATACAACCCACGGTTAAGCGACACTATCTACCAATCCCATGGCTCTCTTTCCTGCTTCGCTAAGAACATCCTCCGCTTTCCCAACGCCAATAAAATCCGCCTCACCTGGCCCTTGAGGCATATCAGGCGGACATTTGCCTTTCAAGAAGGTGGCTACTTGACGTTTGATATATGCTGCATTTGACGGTGTCAAAGGGACAGCTGGAATATACATCACTGCCCAGTCCGTCATTGTCAGAAATCTCACTAGTTTAAAATGATACGCCATGAAACATACCTGCAGAATCGCCCTGTCCAGTATGTTCGTGTTCGACGGAGTGGACGACATCACAGTGCCAAAAGACGGTATCACCGGGGTTGACTTTAGGGACCGAGATCATCGTTTCAGTCAGCCTCATGTTGGGATGGAGCTCTGGTGTTGGCCTTGGCCCGTAAAACCCCCCTTCGTGAGCACGAATGCCTGGGAAGTCTGGGTTACTAATGTCTAATGAGATACATATTTTGTTAGCTGTGGAAATCAAAGGGCTACTTTGCATACCAAACTTCCAATTTTTTGCTTCGTATATATTCTCAGAGTCCACAGGGACAGTAGGTGTGAAGAAAGGTCTGAGAATCGTGTAGGCGTTGGATAAAATGACGTCAGGGAAGACCTTCAGAGTTCCTTGGGTGGGTGCTGTTTCGCTGGTGACGCAGTCAGATTATGATTAGAGACGAAGACGAGTGATTACCTCATAGCAAGCCACCCTTGGAACGTCCTGAAGACAGTGGCTTGATTCGGCCGTCCATACAAGGAAGTTCTAGCATTCAAGCGCGTTTCAAGTGCGAATGGGTTGTGGTTACGCCAGTTCCCTCTCAAGATGTCCTCGAAACATTGTCTGAAGTTTGAATCTTCCCAGCGTTCAATCCCACCACCTATAGGTTGCGTAATTAAATGATAAGATACGCCTGGACCTCCGTCCAGATATATTTCTGGAAAAGGAGGCCGACTTACCGTCGACATGAGGCGGATGGAATTCCCATGACAAACCTGGCTTTCGGATCCTAAATCTATCTGCATAAGTCAAGGGAACGTTTAGGTCGACGCCTGCGAGAGAAGTTGCATCGCCTTGGGCTTTTGCGCTATAGAGATTGTTAAGAAATACTGTGGCCGCAAGGACGTTTGGGTGGGATCGCGCTTGTACTTGAGGCCTAGTCCAACTAGTTATGCAGAGATGAGAATTGAACCGTGTATAAGGAGAGATTTACTGACTAAAGAAGGAAAAACTGTTTGTCGTTTTCTGGAATTCCTATATAGTGTGGTAGGATATTGAGTCATATTTTAACAAATTAGTCCAGAATATCAACTTTATTCACCTTCCGCAGTAGGATTGGCGCGAACGAATTCTTTCAGAGGCTTCTTTCCACTTGACTGCCTCTTCATCGGGGACAACGTCCTTGATGACTACCGCGCCCCTTTTCTTAATTTTATCGATATCTTCCGAAGTCAGATTATGCAAGTCAGCGAAATTGACTTGAGGAATATACTTGTATAACCCAAAATAAGCAAGCAAGAAGATAGGAGGCATGAAGGCGAAAGACATACGTTCGAGCCTTCTTCCTTAGTCACTTGTGCAAGCTTGTTCAATTCTTGTATATCTCGCCCCAAGAACGGGTCGCGTTCTGCTCGAAATCTGGATGCGAGGAAGCAATTGATGCCTTCAAGTCTACGAACCGTGGCGGAAGTGACATTTGTGAGGAAAACTTTCACAAAAGACCAGTAACTTGAGCTAGTCATGGAAAGCAGGAGGGTCAGTACCAGTGAATGGACCTTTCATAGTAAGCATGATACTTTTTGGGCCGACACAGGAGTCTGCAGACGAGCTGAAGCAGTTAAGAGCTGGAACAAGAATAGAACGATATTAGAGTCTTTTATCTCCCCCAGGCTTATTAAAAGAGGGCGTGTCCGCGGATCCCATGGTGGTCAAGTGCAAGTCAAGTGGACTCGGCAGACGTTCCGCAAAGGCAGTTAACAAAGTTTTGTGGCTGCCACTAATTGGGGTTTGCGCGGAATCGTCGGAACGGGCTCATCACTCCGGTGTTTGGCACGGACCAAACACAGATATTCTTGTTCGCTGTCTGCTACGACGTCAAATAGTCTTGCTCGCCAGTACGAACGGCGTTGAGCTCCTGGGGCTCCGTCTTTGATGCCCGAAATTATCGTCGATGAGCACCCACTGTTGCTTGAGTTGCAAAGCCTCCGGGCTTCTGTAGCTCAATTTCAGGTACTGTGTGTGTGTTCGTTTACGCAGTGTTGTCCAGCGTTCAACATGATTTACAATTCAGGAAGAAGCCCATTCATCGGCTGTGAAGCTACAAAGGCACTCGTTGGACGTCGCCCGCTCACATGAGCGTGCTGTCCATCTGGAAAGGGAAAATGATGTACTCAGGTCGGAGTTGGCATTGCTGCGAGCGAATCCTCATCCAAACGCACAAATTTCTCCAGATGAGGGTCAAAGACAGGTCCAGGAGCTCACGCTTTCACTTCGTCGCCTTTCTCACAAGCTATCTTTGACGGAAGAAGCTTTGCTTGCTAAAACGACTGAGCTCATCAGTGCACAGGCTCAGACGGCGAAAGCTGTCGCCAATGCAGAGAATGCTTACGAACTCGGAGCACGGGTTAGGGGGAGGGAAGAAGAGGGTCTGTCGAAGCAACGAGATCTGGAGCTGAAAGTCCGGCGGTTGGAGGAACAACTGAAGATGTCCGATGGCGTGGTGCAGGAGTATGCAGCCCTTGTGAGGGAAATGGAGGCTGCGCGCTCATCTGCGGAGACTGAAAAGCCCAAAGATTTTGCATCTTCCTTACGCGAGAGCGAATCATCCCTGGAGCCCATTTTCGCTGAATTTAGAGCCGAGTCTGGGGAGCTTCACGGCCAGCTTGACAAGCTTACTGCTCAGTTAGAAATCTGCAAGGCCGAGCTGGACGCAGAGAAGAAGGTTAACCAATCCCTGCTCAATGAGCTAAGCCAGTCTAGAACAGAACTTCAGAAACTCCGACTTGAGGATTCAACAGCAGCCAAAATGGTCTCTCGATACATGTACGCCTTCGTTTTGCTTATACCCATGTTATTCAGTGTTCCTGACATTTTACATCTAGGCAATTCTCTCAAACTTCGACTAACAACCTCCTTACCACCTTGAAAACCCTGCAAACGCGACATTCTGCCACCGTTTCAACTCTTTCTTCTCAGAACCACATTCTTTCTGTCCAACTTCGCTCTCTGGAGAGCCAAAATGAACGCTTAAGAAGTGCACTGGATGAATTGGGTGGTGAAATTATGAAAGAGACCTTCGGTCGACGCCGTGAAGTTGCGCTCCGCATCAAGATGGGCGGCCGCGAAGAACGCGTCATAGAGGGTCTCCGGAGATGGGTCAGGCGAGGAGACGAGCTCCTGGGACGAGTTCGCAAGGTTGGTGACAAGGAGAAGGTTTCTGACATCCAACTCGATGCTTTGTTGGATATGGCTCAACATGCACGGATACTGCTGGAGGGCGTTGACGAGGGTATCCTTGACGAACAGAGCGCTCTTTCCCTTTCCAGTGGCAAGGCGCGCGCTTTGGTCGTCCAGCGAGGCCTGCAGGATCTATTGGACGAGCTGAAAGACCAGACTGAAAGGAGGATGGTACTGGAGAAACAAATGGCTGAGATGATGGACGCTGGGATGTTGGACATGAACACTAATGGAAATGGCCACCTAGATGTGGACGACAAGCCACCGCAGGTCCCAGAGAAAACGCCGCCGTCGACTACGACATCTTTACCTTTCAACCCGCCTCCTGTTCCTCCTCAACTGTCTGAACACGGTGACGCTGACTCACTGCCACCAGAGTTAGCTATAGATGCTTTGCGGATTTAGATGTCGCAGAAGAATCTGAACTTCATGGTCCCACAGAATCTCTTGCCACGGAAGTCATTCCTATCTATGTCACGGAAATGACTCTCAAGGCTATGTCACCCAAGCTCAGCAAGAAACTTCTAACGCACCTCCAGTTCCTGCAAGTGTTCAGATCTTACCTCATCATCAGCTGCGCCCTCCATTGAGGACATACCACAGGAGGTCGCCGTCGAGGGCCCACCTGTACATGCTGATGATGACCAAGCGCAATCATCTAAACTGGATATTCCGGAGTCAACACCCGCAATCCTTGTCGAGCAACAAGTGGTAGAGGCGGCTCCAGTTGTTATCCATAAAGTTGTATCGGAACCCACGCAAAATTCTCTGAGTCGTCGTCCTCTCCTGTAGATCTCCAGTCAGCACCTTCAATCTCCTCACATCCAATTCGCTGGAGACCAACAAACCTCTGACGAGTGCGGTATCTTTCCCATCGAGTCCTGCTTCAGTGTCATCATCATCATCATCATCATCATCCCGTCACCTATACCACCTGCACACTACCCACCCCCCAATACCCGGGCCTGAACCAAGGAAGAAACAAAGCCTTCGACGCCCAGTCCTCTCCTTGCAGAGCTCGCACGCGTTAGCAGCGATATGACGACTTACAACGCGCCTTCCGTGATTGTCATCTGGCTCTTGAAGGTCTCAAAACATCTTTGGGATCGGCTACGCCATACGGATACCAGTCATCTTCGTCGTCGCTCGCGTCTCTGTCAACTTCGACTCCCTTATCGAAATCTTCGGTGATACCTTCCGACGTCCTTCACGCTGCACTGGCCGTTTAGACGATTATACTGAAGATGCGCGTGTTGAGTTGGAAATTCGCGTTGGCGACGAGGCATTGCTTGCAAAGGGTACGAAGTCTATTATCTGTCCCTGGAGCATTGGCACCAGCCAAGGAGCAGCAGGCAATGAAACCCAATGGAAATGGAGTAAAATTCGGAGAAGACGATCATGAACCAACTCAGTCTGATGTCGAACAGCAGATAGAGGCATTTGTCTCTGGGAGTGACCCTGCAGTCCGTAAGGCGCGGGATGCATTTACGAGAAAGTTGGAAGATGTGGAGCATGACATTGCTGCTCTGAAAAGAGCCATTCACGATCCCGAATCACTGGAAGTCTTTGACCCATCCTCCGACCCTCTCTCAGCCGGTGTGCACCCAGCATCGTCATCTGCGTCAAATCTGGTTTCCCAAAATGAAAATACCAATTCAGGGGGATGGTCCTCCTGGATACGGGGGCCTCCTTCAAGACCTACCAGCCCGGCAGCCACAACTCAATCATCGACGTTTGGTGCCATCATGACGAGCCCGCGGTTGAGACACTCTCCTTCGGCCGGGAGCTTCCACAGTCAGAGGCCAAGAAAGTCTAGCTTTTTCGGCTTTGGTGGAGGGTCTAGTGAACCAGCCAAGGACCCTCTTGCTCCTCTCGGGCTCAAAGTGCCAATGCCGAGTTTTGGGAATGTTGTCAATGGAAGCGGCCACGGGAGTGCAGGCTTAGGAGGGTTCGGTGGTGGCTATGGGCTGATATCACCTACTAGTCCTATGGCACCTGCAACGAGAAGTAGAACGGTTTCTTCGACGATGTATATGCTCGGGCTGGGAAGTGCAGGTGCTGGTGGTCCAGGGAAGATGGTGAGGAGTGTTAGTGGCGGTGTTAATTCGCCTGATGCACCGTTAGGGCTGAGTCGGCAGAATTCGACGATGTCGTTGACGGGCTCGCATAGTAGGTATACTTCGACTTCTGAAGGGCAAGGAAGAGTGAGTGAGGAAGTGGTCGAGCTGACTGAGGATGAGTCCGAGGAAGATACGGACGTTGAGTAGGAAATTGGAAGGAAATGCGGTTACTGTAGAGTTTAATTATCATGAGGGCGGTCAGATACACCCTGCCTCAGCTGGCTTTATTTTTCATTCCTGTACCATTCCATAGATATAAGACATAATCTAAATTGCAATTTCTTTAGGTCGGTGGTTGGTCAGTCTACTGCATCAAACCTTAATTTCGTCGGAACTTCAATTCCACGTCGGAGGTTGTATGTGCAAATTTCCTGTAAACCAACGTTGACTTTCTTCTTCACCTCCTGCCACCACAGCGCACGTTCCGCAATGAAGGTAAACTTTCAGTCTCTCTGTTCACTTTGGTTTCCCTTCTCCTTCCCTTTCATGACGATTTTCAACCGAAAGCTTTAGGAAGTGCCGTCTGAAGGACCCTTTGGTCCCCAAGTCGAAACCCGGTTCTCTGATGTTTTTCTATCCCTTTTTACCTTTTCTTCCTGTGTGAGATGTTCATTTTCGTACCTTACTGATTGTCTCCCTCTCCCACAGTGCCAGTTGGTTTGGGTCTGACAGTCTTTTCGCGCCGAATCAGTTCCGACTTGCTTGTGAACGTGCGTACCCTGTATTGAGAGACGGCGTGTCTATAGGCTTCGGGCCTGGGCAGAGAAATCCCATGGATTTTCCGGTCTGTAATGTACCCTTCCTTTATAAACGCTCTTTGTAGTACGAATAACCCAATGGATTTCCTTGCTTGGCATATCGCGGGATACGGCGGAGATGGCGTGTAGATGAGGAGCATATATTTGGTCAACACCACGTTAGACAGTGTGATCGTCGCGATTCGTCGGGGCTGAATATCGTTTCGGTACATACGGTGCGGGTAGAGGGTGGTTATTGAGATCAGAAAGCTGGGATTTCCTGATATAAGCTCGTTGCTTTCAACGCTCATCTTCAACTTCAACTGCAACCACCATGTCGAAGATCGCAGATTTCCCCATTGACCTCAAGCAGTATAAAAAGTATTCACTTCCTCTTATCTGATGAGAGTTTTATGTCTGATCGCGATCATCGTCCTACAGGTGTCGCTCGATCCGAAGAAGCCAAGTTGTCAGATGACGAAAAGGCAACATTGAAAGCAAACATCCAGCTTCTTCGCGACGCTATCGTCGTTTTCACAGCAACTGGCGCAGCCAGGGGAGTTAGCGGCCATACTGGTTAGCAAAAACGTCGATATATGCGTTTCGTTTTCTGAGTTACTCACCCAGGCGGTGCCTACGACACTGTGCCCGAGGTTTGCATACTGTTAGCCTTGTTCGAGCATGCCAAGAACGACTTCGTTAACATCTTCTTCGATGAGGCCGGTAAGTCTCTAGAGTACTCAAGTGAATCCATTTATTAAGCTTCCTGTTCTAGGCATCGTGTCGCAACCCAGTATCTGCTCGCGGCCCTCGACGGATCTATTCCAGCTGAACACCTCCTCCACTACCGAGAGGCCAACTCCAAGCTCCCGGGTCACCCCGAGTTGGGCTTGACTCCAGGCATCAAGTTCTCTTCAGGTCGTTTGGGACACATGTGGTGAGTAGAGGCGTCAGTGACGATGTCATCCATTACATTAAGTCAGATCAGAATATCAAATTGACTTCCAAATTTCAACAGGCCGTTGGTCAACGGTATTGCCTTTGCCAATCGAAATAAGACTGTCTTCTGTCTTGGATCGGATGGCTCTCAGCAAGAGGGCAATGACGCTGAGGCTGCCAGAATCGCTGTTGCGCAGAACCTGAACGTCAAGCTCATTATCGACGATAATGACGTCACTATCGCTGGACATCCATCGGAGTATCTAAGGGATACCACGTCGACAAGACTCTTGAGGGGCATGGGATGAAGGTCGTCACTGTTCAAGGCGAGGACCTCGACTCGCTCTGGGGTGGTATTACTACTATCCTGTCCCATGACGGACCTGCTGCTGGTTCGTGATGCCCTGTTTCGCGTTTATGGCATTATTACTTATCTTGACTTCGTTTAGTCGTGCTAAACGCAAGATGGCTCCAGGTATTGCCGATATTGAGGGCAGCACGCACGGACACGATGTCATTCCTATCAAGTCTGCGGACAAGTACCTTGCTTCCCGAGGATTGGCCCAACTTGCCTCCATCTACGACAACATCAAGCCTAGCCCGAGCCCTTTCCTCTACATCGGATCCACAAAGGAGCTCGGTGCTAACCGTGTCGTATTCGGTGAAGCTGTCAACCAGGTTTTGGATACCCTCAGCAAGGAAGAGGCTGCTAAGAAAGTTCTGGTCATTGACAGTGCGTTCGTTTGCTCATTCCTGTCTTGATTTGTGCTGATTCGTCATCTTTGCCGCGTTCAGGTGATCTTGAGGGTTCTACTGGCTTGAAGGTCATTCATCAGAAGCACCCAGAGGTTTTCGTCCCATCTGGTATCATGGAACGTGGCAACTTCTCCGCCGCCGCTGGTTTCGGCTTTGATCCTGACAAGTTTGGTGTCTTCTCGACTTTCTCGGCTTTCTTGGAGATGTTGATTTCAGAGATCACGATGGCGCGTCTGAATAATTGCAATGTCCTTTCTCATTTCTCGCACTCTGGTGGTATGCTATTTTTTTCCCTGGAATTGCTGTTCTCCGGGGGCTGATCCATTCATTCAATGCTAGTTGATGAGATGGCGGATAACACCTGCCATTTCGGTACGTTCACCTCTTCTGTCGGCCAGTGCACATGTTAACAACTTTTTTAGGTGTCAACAACTTCTTTGCAGACAACGGTCTCTCGGACGCGCATTCCTACCTCTACTTCCCTGCCGATGCGTCCCAGATGGTCGCAGTCGTCAAGCGTGTCTTCTTCGAACGTGGTCTGAGATTCATCTTCTCTACTCGCTCCAAGGTCCCTTGGATCCTCAAGGAAGATGGCACTCGTTTCTTCGAGGGTGTCTATGAGTTCGTTCCAGGAAAGGACGAGACCATCGTTGAAGGCAAGGCCGGATATGTTGTCTCCTTCGGTGAGATGCTGTATAGGTCATGGGATGCTGTCCTTCGATGCAGACAAGAGGGTCTGGATGTTGGTCTGATCAACAAGCCAACATTAAACATTGTTGATGAGCAGGTAAATTCTTCCTTCTCATGCAGGAAAATATACTAAAGGCACTTTTCAGACGATCATGAAGATCGGACAGAGCCCCTTCGTTCTCGTGGTCGAGTCTTTCAATCAGAAGACTGGGGTGAGTCTGGCCCTGGAGTTCTGTTATATTGCAGCCTCTTGACTCAATTCATTCCTCATTTGAAGCTTGGATCTAAATTTGGTACTTGGCTTCTTGAACGTCAACTTACCCCGAAATACAAGTATATGGGAACTACGCAAGAGGGTATGTCATCGTGACTGATTATCTGCCTGATTAAATCTTCCGTTGAATTGTACCATTCTGACTTGCTTTCTTCGCCACTTTTTTTCCAGGATGTGGTGGATTGTGGGAGCAAATTCCCCATCAAAACCTGGATCCTCAAGGTGGGTTGATAATGTTCCATAAAGCTCCGGATTGGCGAGTGATGTTGATTGTAATGGGTGTTTCTTCACAGCGATCGTTCTGCAAATCAAGAAGCTGTCTCAGTAGTCGGCGTTCGCCCTCGGGGTTGGATAAGAAGGAATTGGAATGGAAGATATGAAGAACAATAGAAGGCAAGCAAAGCAGGAGGTGCTGTGTATGTATGTAGAACGGACTTCAATATGAAATAATATTATTACTGCCCTTATCCATTAAATCAGGTCATGACTCCTTTCGGATGCGTCAAATATTCCCTCACTTTTCACTGTTAAGCGGAGAGAAAAAGAGGTCATGAACAATTCGCATGAATGGTTTATCCGCACAATGCCTGCCCTGTCTATGGTTCACGAGGTATGGGGACTTGAATTCTCTTCGCGGTCACCCGCTCATGTCTATTTTCTTCTTTTCTAAGCAACTCTCCTTGAGAAGCTGTATCATGCACTCCATTTACGCCATTGCCCTCTGTCACTCCACCCTCGGCTTTCGGCTGCGCTGGGTATCTATGGCCATGGATAGGTTATTGGGTTACGGGCATCTCCAGTCGCCAGTGACTGGGTGATTCAATGTTCAGGAACTTTCAATAGGCGTTTTGGATAAGACGCCCTAGTATATATAGCCTCCCTTTATCCTTGCTTCGTTCTGGATTCTTCTTCCCTTTTTTCTTAACTACGACTCACATCCAAGTTCCAAACTCTACTTTTACGCTTACTAGCAATGCCCCTGTCTGCGTCTGGAGCTTCAGCTAAAGGCGCGTTTGCTACTGCGCCTACCAAGGAGGATCCGTATACCTATCAGGTTGGGTTTGGGAACCGATTTGCGAGTGAGGCCTTGTGAGTTTCTTCATGTTCTGATTTTGTCTTTGGGTTCGCATCAAGAGAAGGGGGGATGATATCATCGCTTTCACTTCATTAACGTTTCATTTGATCTGTGCAGGCCAGGAACTCTTCCACATGCCCAGAATAACCCACAGAAGGTCAAGTACGATCTGTATACCGAAGGGTGAGTGCTTTCACTTTATTCTCTATTGGTCCTGGACCTAGCTGTCGTTGCTGATGAACCACGGATCTATATCGTACATCATCGCTGACTGCAGCTTGCTTGATTATCGGGATTTTAGATAACCGGATCTTCTTTCGTTGCGCCGAGGGTTGAAAACTTGTCCACGTGAGTGTTTTTGGAATGGAGGATATTAGACGGGGTTTGGCTTTTCGCGTTCGTGAGCTTCGACTTATTCTGCGATACAGATACATTTACCGCATCCGCCCTTCCGTCGCACATCAGGGATTCACTCGTTTGCCTGACAACCCTGACGTATGTGGAATCTTTACTCAATTCAACTCTATTCAAAATCTGACATGATGATGATATCCTATTTACAGCTCGAATCGTGCTTCCTTCCAATCAATCCAAAAGTCCACATCAGTCCTACCCAACTTGCCTGGCGTCCGTTCGACATCCCGGATAGCTCGGAAAAGGCCGATTTTGTGGAAGGGTTGAAGACCATCGCTGGGAATGGAGATCCGACTCTTCGAGAGGGCTTGGCAATCCATATGTATCTTGCTAATACCTCGATGAACAAGAAGGCCTTCGTGAACAGCGACGGAGATATGTTGATTCTTCCTCAGCAGGGTCGATTAGATATTCAGACTGAATTTGGAAAGTAAGTGTCGTGAAGGGTTATATAACATCTTTAATCTTACGTATCTTCAATGCTCAGACTCATGGTTCAGCCTGGAGAATTAGTTGTCATTCAGCGCGGTATCAAGTTCAAGGTTTGGATCAAATTCCTATGTATCATTGGTTAGTAGTGAATTTGTACTAGGTTGTCCTTCCAGACGGTCCTTCTCGTGGTTGTAAGTAAATCATGGTTTCGGAATGGATTTGTGCTAAAATGCTATCAGACATCCAAGAAATCTTCGGTGCTCACTACCAACTTCCGGAACTGGGACCTCTTGGTGGACACGGTTTAGCCAATCCCCGTGATTTCGAGCACCCAGTTGCCTCTTTCGATATTGACCAAAGCCCATGGAGCAGTACGTGGCCCCATTCAATTTTAATTTATGCGTGTTAAATTATGTGTTATTCTCTCAGTCGTCTACAAGTGGGTAATCAATGATGGATGTACCAAATTTGTTAAAAATTGCCTTTTTAGGGTGGCAGGCCAACTTCACTCGTGCGCTCAGGAACATACTCCATTTGACGTTGTCGCGTGGCGCGGAAAGTATGCAATACGCATTTTAGCTATTCGAGTGCATCCAGGCTGACATTATTGCATCTGTTAGCTATGTGCCCTACAAATACTGCATGGAAAAATTCGTTTTCGTTGGCAGCATCTCCAAAGATCATATTGACCCTTCTATCTTTTGCGTTCTTACTGCCAAGTCCAAGGCAACTGGAGTTCCTCTTGCCGATTTCCTCATCTTCAGTGAGCGTTGGGATGTTGGGGACCATACCTTCAGGCCTCCTGTATGCTTAACTCTCTCCGACGTATTCAACCCTTTCATTTTGATTCACTTAGTACTACCATCGCAACTCCTCAAGCGAATTTATGGGTCACATTTATGGAGTGTACGGTGGTCGTAGTGATGACTTCCAACCTGGTATGCCCGCCGCTACAGCGCTTCATTGCATTTGTCTCTGATAATCCGCGCTTCAGGTGGTGCCAGTTTCGAGACGGGTTTCTGCCCACACGGAGGTAAGATATGAAAGTCCGCGTAATAATTTGTACCGATCTCTTTTCCAGTTTCATATGATGTTTTCAAGGCTGCCTCTGATGGAGAACTAGGCCCGATGAAAGTCCACGAGAATACTCTTGGTGCGATATCCTGATCTAAGTGTATGAATAATCTGCTGACAGAAAGACTACTCGCAGTCTTCATGTTTGAATCTAGCATGATGTTCTCCGTTACTGATTACGCTATTAAACGCTCGGGGAAGCTGCACTGTAAGCGCCTGCCCTATAGATCAAAACATCAATTACCTTACGAATCGATTCCAGATCATGAGCCCAAGATGTGGGACAATTTGAAAGCTCAATTCCTAAATCACGTCGAGCAAATCAATTCTGATTTGAAAGCACATGGTTTGGCAGAATTGGGCTCCGAGTTGAAGCAGTGAGCATTCAGTGTCTGTATGTAGCCCTATCGTGTAAAACCTTTGTATTATTTGCTTCTCTCCACAAATCTAATCTAAATCTGTTTGCGCAAAAAAAGAGTCAATAATGCTGATCATCTGATTTCAGGACCATCATATGAACTACGACTTATTGAAATGGAGGATCAGAGTAGAGAGATCCTCTTTCTTGACATGTGCGGATCACAGAGAGAAGAATTTCACTGCAGAGGGAATCGCAGCTTGTCCGATTTCGGAAGGAATTCAATGATCCAGACGGCCTGAGCACGTTGGGTGCCCACTCAATCCATAGCAGTTACCTCGTGCCGATTCTAAGTCTGTGGGGAGCAACGCCCAAAATGCTATATAACAAACCTACTTGGCGGGATCATTGGCTATGCCTTCCTTAAACGACGCAACCTCTGCCAAGCGGCCTTCAATAATATTAATTGCCTCCTCTGGCTTCCGTGGACTGTAGGTCGAAGCTCGGGGATTGACGCAACAAGTCGACCAGCACCTGTTGAACGCTCAGACCACTAGAGGCTTTGTGATCGGTGTCGACAATTCGAATCCACTTAGTGGCTGTTAGTGGAGAAAGGTGAGGCAGCAGCACTGGTAGCTTATATATCAAGCAACGTACAAATGAGCTTCCCAGGCAGGAGCTTTTTTTTGTATTACATACTTTATAACCTGGCGGTTCCACCTCACGATCCATTACTGCTTTAATACATGTGAGGTCGCTACACTATTCTGACCCCCTGTGTCAGCTTTCATCCGTTCTCCCCCTGGGATGTCTCGAGCACCTCCTGAGGCAGTTTGGGTCTGGGGTTACGACTAGATGCCAGGGCTTTGAGGCGGGAACTTGAAGAGACGAGAGGATGCGGCGAAGAGGGTTCATGGTGGTCGAGTTGAAACAGGTGTACACAAGTCGGGATCGAAAGTGTCGTGTGCCATCTGTGGGTGTGTCTCAGAGCTTCTTGTCTTATTGTTGTCCTCGTGGACGATCGTCGCTTTAGGGTTTCGAGAACACGAAATACCCAAACCTGAAAGTACTTACTATAGCCAAACTATTTAAGACAAAACAGATGACCGCTCGACTATGTTCTCAGCCATTCGTATTCCGCATTGGCCTTCTAAGCAGTACTATCTGTGTAATGGCTACCAAATGACTCGTGATGAAGGTTCATGGTAAAGGAATGACCACGACATTAAAAAATCTGACGTACCTAGTGTACATACTGTAGCAGTCTATATTTAGTATCCATGAGGTATTTATTACTATCTCATCTTAAAAAATACACGGGTCCTCTAACACTATCACGCCGAAGGAAATAGAGGACTTACGGTACTTACTTAAGAGGGCGAAGGGGATAGAGCGACGGGCACTAAACGTTAAGAGGAAATTTAAAAAGTGAATCCAAAGTAAACCGATCGCAAAGGATTGATTATGACTGAAATTGGATTCTTCTAGAGAAAAGAGTGATATAAGGTTCTACGGGGGTTATGGCGTATGCAGGAGGAAATATTGTCGAAATGAACGAGCACTCCTCATAAAAGAGAGAAAACAGCGAGAGCATTCAGAGTTCTAAGAGGCTACAACATTATGTCCGCTGGTGTCCTCGTGCCGTTTTGCAGTACAGTCGCGTGTAAAGGAATGCTCGCAGGTAACACAGAAGTACTTCGAACTAGTGCGGGCACGACGTGCATTACGTCCTCCGGGACTGCCATGCGGAGGCGCCGTATTGGATGGTGAGAGCAAGTTAGAGTCAGCAGCAAGACTTCGGGAGCGAGGAGGAGGTGTAGAGGGAACGCGAGAAGAGGACCTGGAGAAACTTTCACCAAGCTCTGAGGTGCTGGTCACCCTCCTGTTGCTATTAGGTCGCTCTTCGTCTTCGGAATGATGATCGTGTTCCTGTAACACATTGATGCTGTACCACCGGTCCACGTCTTTGTCCTCTTCTTCAATAATTGGTGTTGGGCCTCTGGGATGTGGATCGCCCTTCCGGAAGGATCCTTCGGTGTTGAATAACGACACTGATGATTGCCGCGATATCTTACCACCTGTAAAAAAAGCTGCCGAGTTCTCCCTGGTGAGGAATTGGCTACCAGTTGGATTACACCATACTGGACTGAGAGAAATAAATCAATGGTTTGCCTGTAACTATGTTTGAATTAAAGAAGCATACTTTGGTTGTTGACCTTCTAAAACAGGCTTTACGATGCCACGAAAGACTTCGTCTGCAAACAGAACGCTTGGGTCACGTACAAAATGCCGATCTATAGGTGACCCATATCTCGGCTGAGTATTTGGAGTGTAGATAGGGAGGTCGAAGGGGTCAGGGGTTGCAGAGTGTGAACGAGACATTTCGTCGAAAAACAAGTTGATTTGAGAATGTATGTCGAAAACTTATAATCTGGGACCTGTCAGAGGGGGATGTGGATGAGATTGTTTTGGGCGAGCAGCGCTCGTATTTGGATTTTATAAACTAATGCGAGGCCATTATAGTCCGGGCCAACAGCTACGCCATAGTTCACTTCACTGTTGAGGGCCATTCCGTTGGCTGAGTAAATTTCTAGAGCTCATGCGTGGCCCCAAGATGAGCAGTGAAGGGAGTTTTAACATTGCATAAAGAAACGTCGGAGACCAAGACCTCAGCCATGGTGTTGCACATGCGAGTATGCGGGGCCAACAAATGTCCCACACAGCATGCGGCCAAATCGAACAATGTTGGGGCACTCAGGCTATCCAGGGTTGGGACATGCATAAATATCCAGAACTTGAAGGCCCAAAAGAGAGGATGGCATGAAATGTCATGTGAGTGTGTTTCGAAGGCGAGAACAACATTGAGACTCCTGAAGACCCGCAAAAATTAATTAAAAAGTCAAGTGGTCCAAGTTTTAGTAAGAGCTCCTGTATAAAGGCCGGAAGGTGGTAAGAGATTTGGGAGCTGATCAAAGCAGTCTGACGGGTAGTATACGTAGCGTACAATTGGCCGTTGTGTGTAGGCGAACAACAGTACATTCCTTAAGGGACCATCTGCTGGAATCATCGTCATCATCATCATTATTATTAACTTGAATCAGTGACGGTTCATGATCAGTTTAACTTTGAGATGCGATATAACTCGGGCCGGTCAAACAAAGCTAAAAAAAAAGTCTTGAATAGTACACCTAGTTTTCGACGCGTTTCTGGCTGATGAGAAAAGAGAAGAGACACAATAACGATGATCGCATATTTTCACTGCGACAAAGCAGTTTGGCAATAAGTACTACAGTCATCCACCAGCTAATGGCACACTTGCGACACGCACTTATCCCAACCGATTCAACTCGCTTTCTCTCAATTCCTTTTGTAGCATATCTGTCAATATATTCTGCATCTCATATCATAATTTCAGGGTTGCCAAACGAGCTCTCATTGAAGGGCATGCTGGCCAAAAGGGTGCGTTTTCGGATTTAGCCAAAAATGGGCATTCCAGGTAGTGGGACACCCATGTTTGCTCACGAATATCCATCCAAATGCTACGAATATTTGCAAATACCTACGACCCAATTTAATGAAATTTACTGTGAAGTTTATTTGGGAAAAGGTTGTAGTTCAAAATTTAAAAATGATTTTAATATTCGGTGTGCCATTAGCCGGTGAATGACTGTATGTCTTGACCTGAAAAAAGAGGTAGTTGAA
The DNA here is from genome assembly GCA_015501075.1 of Gymnopilus junonius. Lineage (NCBI taxonomy): Eukaryota > Fungi > Basidiomycota > Agaricomycetes > Agaricales > Galerinaceae > Gymnopilus > Gymnopilus junonius. The sequence continues at coordinate 62,771 of JADNYJ010000098.1, read as the reverse complement.
TTACATGAAGTAAGAAAATTATCGAGAAACTGAAGAACAGAATTATAAACTATAGCTGTCGAGCAGAGAGAAGAATTATTGATGACTGGGTAACGCCAGTCAAATACAAGGAGTAAGAATCTTTCATTTTTTAGTAGTGTCCCGGGGTGGTCTGTATATGGCGCTTCAGGGCGTCTATACGAGTAAACACCTTGCCGCATCCAGGTTTAGAGCAATAGTAACTTTGTGGTTGGTGGGCGAGGGATTCAAGATGACGCTTCATATCACCCTTTGCCCTGGCCCGGAAGTGAGGACACTTGGGACATTGGATGACCTTGGGCTTCTTGTCAGATGTGCTGGCTTTTTGATGACCGCCAACTTTATCAGACTGTTCCTCCAGTTCCTTGAATTTACGCTTCGGAGTAGAAGGAACCGATTGAACTCTACCGCCTATACGCCGAGTGCGAGAAGTGGACGCGGACGAGTTTTGAGTTGGCTTCAGGCTAAAAGCTCGACGAGCAGGTGGAGGAGGCGGAGAGTAGTCGTCATCTTCTTCGCCTTCATCAGAAGAATAATCGCTAGCATCCTCACTGTCTGAAGGACAAGTATTAGGCGTCAGTGGTCCGTCGGCTTTCTTCAACTTTGCATACGTAGGCAAAGTGGGTCGTCGGATAGAAGATCGGGAAGACGAAGATGAAGCGCTATCTTCTGACTCGCTGTATAAATTGTGATGAGAAATTGACAAGAAATAACGAGCGGAATGTCACGTACGTCTCGTCGTAATCGTCTAATAAGTATCGCGGGTATTCCGACCAAATTGAAATTCTTGGCACATGGGACTTCTGCGGCGGCGCGACAAAATCTAACGTTCCAGGTTCGAGGCCCATAGAACTGAAAGTGCTCCCGGAAATGAAATCCCTCGTATCCTGTCCGACTGAAGGAAATTCAGCATCAGATGATCTTTGTCGGATGGAGATGCATACATGACGGAAGCGTTTCCCAGACGAGACAGTCGTCCTTCTGAGTCTTGGTGGCCAAGACGGACGCGTTGAATCCTTTTATGCAAATGGATAAGGTGTTCATTGCTGAGGGCTGCTTGGATTGAGGGCTGCTTGGATTAGGCGTGGATGATGGGAAGTAGACGGCGAGGGAGATGGAAAAAGGGGGGAAGACGAAGAGGGTTGCTTTAAGGGCCTCATGTTCACAAAGACATATGTAGCCAAGCGGACAATGCTTTGTGAAGAGGCCATTATAGACGTTTTGGCCTGAGGACGCATTGTCGTTTCTTGACCAAAACAAAGCATCGAACACCGCGCGAACATTTAGGCCACCCGGGTCATGGCAACCGGATTTGGATATAAGTAATTATAACGGCCCTTTAAGAGTGCAGGCCGACATGGAGTGTGCAGTACAAAGCCTTCAACGCGCTTTAATGCTCAAATTTGACCTGGAGGTGTGTCCTGCATTTCAAACTTCTGCCTCAGATAGTCCAACATGAGCAAGGAACGAATGATTTGATTTTATACCTCTCTGCAGAAGTACAGGGCTTCAAGACGTCTACGGAGAAGATAAGGTTTGGAGGCGGTGCTTGGTCTTATGATTGCCTTTTGACAAGAAGGAATGACGCAACAATGCGAAAATGTTAGCTGAAAGAATTCAACCGTTCCCGATAAGGAATACCCGATGCAACCTCGAGGTGATAATAAGGAGGCCCGGATAGATGCCCAGATATATGTCGTTCAGTTCGTGTGAAACAAAGACGTTTGGGCTCACGATGTGTGGTGGACAAAGGACAATCTAGCACGAACAGCCTTAACATCTTGCAATAATCAACTTCAAACCCGATCTCCATCGAAGATCGGGGTGATTCTTCATGCCTGTCGGCGTTGAGGATTCGAATCTTTGTTCCAGGTCAAATTCACCTGGTGGTAGGCATTATGATACAAACGGAGCAGGGGCTGAGCCGAAAGAGCAATGCCGCTAATAACATTTCATTATTCAAGGCACCTACTGGTCAGTAACATCCCCCAAGGCAACAAAACGAATCATTGTTCTGTTAGTATCACTTGCTTTCTGCGATAGGCAAGACACCTGGAGCAGGCAAGTATCTCTTAGTTTTGCCTATTCTTGAGAAAAAATAAGGCACACCTGAGACCTAAGGTAATATGCCGTCCCAGATTTGAGCAATTACTGGCCAATGCGCCTTGTAGTCGAGAGTTGGAGGAGTCGTCTTGACTCTTCGGAAATCCCACTCAAGATTCCCACGTTTCCACGCTCTCCGTCACTCTCCGTTGCCTCGACGTCGACGACACTCAGCACTTGTACAGGACATCCTTAGAGAGGAACCTCCGCAGCACGCTACAACATGCGATCGTCGATCTTGAGACTGGCTGAATCTGTCACCAAAGCTCCTCTGAACCTCAATGAAGCAAGTGCAATGTTATACCCTCCAATTCCGTACGTGCTCGCGTTGAGTCCATCGAAGAAATAGCTGCTTACCCGCCCTCTTCAGGCTCTATCGAAGGCTATTACGCTCTCATAGAAATTTACCTCGCGAGATGCGCAGTTTGGGCGACGATTATGTGAAGTCAGGTCAGTCCGGAATCTTGTTAAGCACTCAGCTTCCTTGGCTGATTGAATGCGCGAAATGAATTTGTAGAGTTTCGACGGCATAAAGAGGTCACAAATCCTGTCTACGTCATGGGTTTTCTTTCTCAATGGAAGAAATACCTTGACCAAATGCCCCGGGATCCTGATGTGCCATTCAGTGGAAAGCGGCTTGACTCGACGGTTTTTGAGAAGGTGCGTGAGCCTTAGAGTTCTTAATGAACTGTGGATGAAAGATGGTTAATTATACTTTTCAGATGTCAAACGAACAACTCGGTCAGTTGTACGAGCTGATGCATACCGCCAAAGACATTTGGAGACCTGTACAACCAGGGGAAGGAGAGGAGAAGAAGTCATGACCCGGAAATTACTGGACGCCTCTTCTTTGCCTCTTCTGCCCTTCGATGCTGGTTATGGACTTGAAAGAGGAAAAAGTAAGCAGATTTCATGGTTCATCCGACTATTCCCATGTCTATCCTTGGCCTTGGCTTATCTGCAATAGAGACTTTTCCGGGTTATAGATACCCCATTTTCCTCTCCCAATAAGTGCCTGAGTTTTTCCCAACGACTCTCCCATCAACTAGTTGGCCGTCCCAATAGTCTCAACGTACTCAGTGCTCACTTCCAATTCTCATGTCATCACGTGTAGTAATGGAGTGTGTTGGAATTTGGAAAGTCTGCCGGTTTCCGAGACCGAGTGGTCCCCATTTCATTCAGTCATTGAATAACCATGTGGTTTTCCTCACAGAGGTTTCGGTACCACCTGGTCTGCTTATAAACTTAGGCACCCTAGGGACGCAGCTTTGACTCATCTTCTTCCTTTCCCACTTTGATTGAAGAAGCAAAAATGTCCGTCCAAGCTGTATGTTGATATCGTTTCAACTTTCTGCACGCTATGTCTTCTTTAACTTTCCTTAGACTGTACCGACCGACAATTCACCATATGCCCACCTTCCTTCCGTTAACCGCACCCTCTTCGAGGCAAAGGCGAACAAGGGGTTGACTTTCGACCAAATCGCTCAGGCCATTGGCAAGAACGAAGTTTGGGTTGCCGCGGCATTCTACGCTCAGGTGAATCTGCTACACAGTATATCTTCTCAACCGTTTGCCGACCTTACCACAGGCAAAATTCACCAACGAAGACTTGAACAAGGTATCTGAGCTTCTCGGAATACCAGCAGCGCAGGCCATCGGCGAGATTGGTGAACATTGGGTGCCCTACCGCGGCCTGGGTCCCACACCTCCTACAGATCCTCTCATCTACAGATTGTACGAGGTACGTATATAGCATGTCGGAGCAATGCCCATTTACTGACGAGTTTGTGTCGTATGTAGGGTGTATTGGTCTATGGTAATTCAATCAAAGTTTGTCCGACGCTTATTCTTCCTCTCATCCTACTGAATTATGCTGTCAACTCTCAAGGCCGTTATTCATGAGAAGGTACGATGCTCTGTTGTGATATTTGCATGTCCGCCGTTCATCACCTATGATTCTACAGTTCGGAGATGGAATCATGTCTATGATTGACTGTTACGTCAGCGTTGAGAAGAAACCGGATCCCAAAGGCGACCGTGTTGTCTTGACTTTCGAGTGAGCACTCGTAGCCTCGTCTCAATTTATCTATTAACATGTGTGCTTAGTGGAAAGTTCCTTCCGTACGCCAAGTGGTAAATTCTGCACTTCAAGATCTCGAACTGTACACTACAATTTTCCAAATACACATATCTGTGTCTGGTGTCTTTGATCGGAAACTTTGAATGCCATTGAACCCAGTTCAAGTTGAATAACCTCTCCAACGCGCAGATCTTATTCAACTACCTTTATAGTACCACGAGGAGGACTCAGCCGATCATTTGTCCAATGCCAGCAACTCTTGTAATCTATATCTCAACTTGGAGCCGTTTGACCTTGCCCTTTTTCTGTTGCTGATCTTTTCTGTGCTCACCCTTTATTTTAAGGTTGGAACTTGGAACGCGACGCGACGCGGTCAGGTGATTGGAAAATGTGACTTTTGTGACAACATGCTAAGTTGCGTTCAATTTTAGCCAGGTTCAACAGTCAACGTCGTAGGCCAGCATCCACCAACGTTCTTAAGCCTTCCCTGCTTTTGAAATGGAAAGGTCAATGCCAAAGTTGGCAGAATAGCTGTGGATATTACGCTGACTTTCTGCGCACTTAGATATGAATCACACGTCTAATGAATCCTGCGCTTCCCAGTCCCAAACATATATGATGACGACAAAAGACTGGAACTCTCCTTTCTTCCCCAAAATATTAAAACCGATTATCGCCTTTCCAAATGCAAAAATACCCACTCATTATACACCTTCCTTTCCTTGAATTTTGTCGACACACTGACATGAATACGACATCCTCCAATGGCTTATTAGTACCCCGCCCTCCTAATCTTCTCCATGTTGCTGAGAGGCAGGCCTTCTCTGGATCATCTGCATCGTTTTCGTCCACTTCTTCCTCCTCCGCGTCCGCGGGCTTTGGTCGATATTCCCGAAACTCGTCGGGTTCGGCATATCTGACCGACCTTACCCCTCCTATCTCTCCTTCTCAATCCAGATGCGACATCAAATCGGCGGGTGACGATTATGAAGCTGGCAAATCGATTTCGTCTTCCTTGGCGGAAAATCTGGTCCAGTCTGGCCAGGAGCAGTCAGACCATATTGACGATAAGGTCGCTCTTTGTTCGAACATGCGTGCTCCGAGGGATCAGGGATACAGCGCCGACAGCGAATCAGAAGAAATTACTTGCGATACCTTTGCGGCCTCCCCAACAAAGCTTGGTCGAGCAAGCCAGTCGATCAATACCCGCCGCGCGTTACAGATTATGGAAAGACGAGCGAAACCGAAGTCCGGCCCTGTTGAGGAGAACGTACCCAGGATGCCCTCCTTGTCATCAAAGGTTGTCATTACAGAACTTGGGGTCCATGGGGTTCAGGACTGGTCTGAAGCATTTGGTGCCACGTGTGTCGTTCAGGTATGGGCATTGATTTCTTTCATCTGCCTTACTTTTAACATTCCTTCTTCTAGCAGACCTCTAGCCCCCCATCAGATCATGCCAGCGAAGCAAGTATCGTCAAAGATTCCCAAGGCTCCTTGGAGGATTCAAGTGACTATGCAGCTCAATCCAGCCAAGGCAGCAATCCTCATCAAGACGATTCATTCTTTCGTAGTCCTCGCATTCCACCTAAACCAGTGATAAGGCCTACGGAATTAAATCAAGAATGTTCTCCGTTGTCCCTCTACAGTCAAGATTTTTCTTCCTGCATGTCCGTCTCGTTGCTCCTCCTTTCGCCTCCCGATCTGGACGCTAGCAATGCTCTTTCTTCTCCGGCCATCTACAACGAGTCGTTTGCACATGCAAATTCGCCGCTTTCTTCTCCTGTCCAGGCAATTTCGAGTCGGATGTTTTCGTCGCGAATCAGTCACCGCACTCCTTCTGATGCTTTGACCGGTGAAGACCTAGATATTGCCGCTCTGATGCATCTTGAAACCGCTGCTGGTCTTGGTATGGGCATGCATTCGACACCTAATCGCCGTACTTCTGCGCTGTCGGCACAAGTTCCTGTGAGCCCTTCCAATTTCTTCTATTTTTTTAAATCTGACATTGATGTGGCCCACAGCTTCCCCTAGACTGCCCATATTATGAGGAGTCATGGGAAGCAAAAGACGACCCGAGCTTCAGTCGTCGGCAAGCTGAGGCCATCCTATCGAACGCCGACGACTATGGCTTGCCGAGCAACCATGAGCTGTCTGGGCCCCTCGTGGACATCCAACGAAGGATTGAACAAGCAAATCAACCCGTTATTGGTCTTGGACTTGGACAACGCGCAGAAAGCTCTTTATGCTCGTCGTCTTCCATTTCGAGGCTTTACTCTGCCACAAATGCCACTCTCGAGGTGAACGAAGAATGTGCAGATGATCGACGGTCTTCGCCTGGTGCGTCTTTTTGTTTGCTCTTGTCTTCCTATGCCTTACACACAAAACTCTAGCAGCCAAGTCTATTGTTGCTGATCCTAAGATCGAGCCTCTGGGTGCTATCTTTCATCAGTCATCCTACGCCGCGACTGCTACCGAGGATCTCTCATTATCACCCATCTCTAACCTTCCCCAAAAGCGACTTCCGCGTCCACCCCGTCGCAACGAGCGCAGGCCTGAGGTCAATGCGGCGCCTGTGATTGAGCCTTCTGCTCTCAAGGCAAACAGTCATGTTCTGGCATCCAACCCGAAGTCGATCCAAAGTCATGGTTCTGCCAAGCACAAGTCCCAGGATCCCTCTCATATGACCGACGAAGAGGTGGACGTTGTGGCGTTTCTTGACCAGGATCCTGTTGGCGTCCTGGATAAATATGCAGACATTGGCGATCTGCAGTTGCGTCACTTGCCTCTGCAGCATCCCCGATCTGCGCACGACAAACTTGCAGAATCCCATGTGATCGAGCAGCGTTCTGCTCTCCGTGAGAAAGGCTCGTACAAGCCTCCCCCTCCCGGGTCTGCTTCTTTGAGCCACGAACTAGGCGATAACGGGGCCCAGAAGAATGGCGTCCCTGTTCGCCTTTCGGGTCTCCCAGCGTTGGCCACTGATTCCAAGTCCACTCAAAAGCCTAAACTCGAGGTGAAACTTGGAACTTGTGGATATACTCACAGGAGCTTTCCACTTCCAAGTTTCCAACCTTATCGTGACCCTCCAGCATACAACACTGTCTCATTGCGCCCAAATCCAACTTTTCTACGCGATTGCCGCCGTGATGACAGTCCTCCAGGTTCTCCTCCTTTCCTTCTAACGCCGGAAAATGATCCTCGCAGTCCATGCTCGCCATCTAGTCATATCTCGAGGCGCCAGTCGGCCATTTCAGGTTCTTCCTTTTCCTCCCAGGGACTTTCCGCAGGGTCGTCGAACGGCACGTCTGCATCACCTTCGGCGGAGCAAGCAGTTTCAGCCATTCTTTCTTCCAATTCTTCCTTTCCAGGAGATTCTGCCGAGCTCTCTGTGGCCGCAGGATTAAAAGAAAGCAAAAGTGCTGACAGTGTTGGAATCGGCCTACCTTCTGATCTAGCCTCGCGCCCTCCGCGACAGCGGGAATTGTCGACTTCGAGCATAGTGGGGTTGACAGATAGTATGAAATACGGTTTGTTGCCCACCACTGCTTCGTGTCAGAATCTGGCCCAATTGGCAACTGGTCCTTCTCCTGATCTTAATACGCCTGCGGCAGAGGGTGGTGCTGATGAATTCATTAATCTGGAGGATTCAAGGCCGTTGTCCAAGTTTACGAGGTTTGCTCAACGCTGCCTTTCCGCTATTCCAGAACAAACCACTCCATCTCCGACAACCCTTTCCCCCTGTCGCTTACGAATAGCTACACCTTTCAGTCCTCCGTCAAGCCCAACGTGGGCGGACTTCTCGGTGTTCACTCGCCTGCGATCTCCGAGGTCACCGTCACGCTTGTCATCTTTTGCACGGATACCATCGCCTTTGGCAGAAAGTTCAGAAGCACCTACAAACGACAACTTCTGCCCATCTATTGAAGAAGACGTCAAGACGTCAAGTGTGAATGCGAAAAATTTGTTCAGAAAATATTTTCGTGGTGGCAAGGAGTCGACTCGTGGCCCTGAATCAGCTCCCATGATGGATGCGCCTCAGACACCTCCTTCTTCTACTTCGCCTGGTATCGTTGAACATCCCAGTGCACCGAAAGGCCTGAAGATTTTCAAGCGTCACCGACAGGCCCAGTTGCCAGGTTCAGCTGGTAGGCGACCGAGGTCACCGATTCGCAGGTTTCAAGTTTTGTTCTAAACTAATTGACTCACTTATTTTCTGCTTCGAATTTTTGCGTACTATTGCATCAGTAGTGTAGATATTACTTCAACTTATTTCCCAAAAGTAGTACAGAAAAAAAATCCTGTTGCACAGTACGTAGTCAAACGCAACTTGTCCGTGCTTATGACATTTTCAACTGCACAACAAGCGTTCACCTATGTAAGTGGTACGTGAATAGGGTTCAATTGAGTGACTCTACTTATACCTCCTTACATTAGCAGACGCCGAGTGCGTTTCCAGTAAGCTCAACTTTGCCAAATATACCAAAGCTTTGATCATTCGCAGTATTTTTCCAGAGCTGGTCGTCATATTCGAATGCAAAAACGGAGATGCTAGTGTCGTCGCGGGCGGCGCAATTGAGGTTGACGATTGCGCTCCGTTCGTCTGCGATGGAAGCTTCCGCCTTTTGGTTATTGGGACCTCTGGATGGCCAACCAGACCTACAAATTTGGAAGGTTGATGGGAACTAAGTAGTGGGGCCGATAGACGCCTGGGAAGAGACGTACTCGGTGATATAAATCTTTTTTCCTGGGCAGGCATTTTTCAAAGCAGGGACGACAGTCTTGAAGACAAAATCCCCAGTCTGATTCGAATCAAAATTCCCATCATAAAACGCACTGGATCGAATCAAAGTTGGAAATTGCCTTCAATGAATAATTGATTAAATCATTAAACTTACTGTGCATTCGCCCCCGCAAAGTCGCCCCCGCAAAGAGCGGGATTATCGCGCACAGTGACCCAGTTGTGAGCTGTCGAGACAGGTGTTGTTACACCAACAGATCCAAGGTAGCCTGTCACTGTAAGATTGACATTTTCTTTTTCCTTACAACAATATGAGTACTTCACTTCTGACATCGTGAACCTTGATCATAATGTTATTCGGAGAATCAGCAACCTGATGAATCAAATAGACGGTGCCCTCTTGGTTTGATTTGAACCAGGTAACAACACATTCTGACCTCGTTTCCAATGGTCAACCCAAGGTATCTTGCGGATCCGTACTTTTTATATGCCGCACGGAAGGTCTGGATGTCATTGCTAGGAAGAATTAGACATTCGGAGAGGAATAAAATATTGCTAGAGTGACGTACTTGATTTGGACAACGCTATTAGCGATAGTCCCCTGTGGTAATGGTCGGTCAGTCGGATGTGCAAGCAAAATCTGCATGAGCTACTAACGTATACCCATATTCCAGCCAAAACTTGAAGTCCAGCGGCTGCAGCAGCAGATGAAGCCATATCCAGAGCCTTACAATCGAATCCTTCAATTCGGATGGCGGTAAACCCCTGTTCTTTGACGTCATTCGCTACCTGGTTCCACTGCAAAAGAGTAACCTTGAGCATTGGAGATCAGGTCAAGGATAAACATTAAACATTCCTGCGTTTGCGTACGGCAAGTATATGCAGAACTTCCGCCTATGCCGTTGGACACCGTCAGTCCTGCAAGGTGATTCCGACCGAGAGCAGACTTGACAAAAAGTACAGCAAGAGCTGCGAAGAATGAAATTTTTCTCGAAGTCATGATCAAGGTCACCCGGATGACTTGAAACACCAGGCTTTATATCCCAAACGCCTTGAAGTTAGGTCCATGGATACCATGGAATACTCGCCTTCCATCTCAAGGAAGGCAAGGAACCAGGCTGATGAACTGTATACGTAAAGCGTAGATGTCACTGCAATGTAGTCTGGTAAGGGAACTTCCTCTGCTGAAGGCTAATTCCTTATGGGCATTGCGGATCGAAGTACTGAGGGGGTAATAAGGCACTGGGTCCACACTCACTGACGATTGAGTAGTAGTTTGAATCCGTTTGAATCCTCTCGCAGCAGTCTGATTATTTCTGAAGGGTGGTACGGCAAATAGCTAAATAAGCAGTTTAATATTCAATAACCGATAAGTCGCATTGCAAACTATCACTGGACTGGAAAGCAAAACCAAAGGAGTCTTTTTTTAGTAAACTTCGCTAAATTGGTTGCTGCTAGGGATGCCTTCTAACTCTCTTTCCTATATGACAGTTCTCTAGTGTTATATCTAATATTGTTATGCTTCGCAAGCGAAACCCTGTCTTTGAACCTGTTCAAATACAGCTCTGGTACATTAAACGCCCATGGGCGATCTGCCAAGCTTGCTTTTCTGCAGAACAAAACAGTTCCAGGTACGAACCTCCTCACTGACGGTATCGTCCTCCTTGGTCTTACTTTAAAGTATATGCACTTCGACATTTTACAATATTGTAATAATATCGAATTTGAATTTGACATTCACTGAGTCACTTCTACAATTTGAGGAATACTACTATTCACTAGCTCCATCATTTCTGTTCGGAGGGTCAGGCTCCGATCTCGTGCGCCTTGTATGTCCCAATCCCCAATATCCCATTCGAAATAACTATTTGAAAAATCCTCATCCTCGTCTTCATCGTTCCCCATACCACTGTCACTTTCCGCGTCTTCTCTGTTTGAATGAACATCAACGCCGCTAGGCTCCTTTGTAGTTCCAACAGGACTCCAATCAAGAGGAGCCTTTGAATCATTGTTTCCTACCTGTGCGTTTAGTTCCGTAAATCGTCGCTGCAGTTCCTCATAGTCGGGCAGTTGATCGTATTGAAGGCTGCGGCTGTAGTCCAGCATGTAACCGAATTCTGCAGGTAAGTTGGTACCAAGAGTGTCACCCAACACTGCTGCTTTACATGCACGAATACGTCGCATGCTGTTTTTCATCGATTCGTTACGGGAGTCGGTAGCTCTCCAAGGCAGGTCACCACGTAACAGGAAAAAAGCAACATAGGCAAGGGATTCAAGATCGTCGCGTGGTGCAAGATCTAAAATATAATTAATTAGTATTTCTTACCTGGAAGATTCAAATCATTGGCTACACACCGATGCCGTCGTGAGCGTTAAGACTTGCCCAGTGAAGGGTCCCAACAACATGCTTTGACTCGCTCAATGGATCATACCTAGCTGGAGGTCCAGGTTTTATGGGTCGAGAAATGCCATAGTCGATAAGACTGATGCTGGACGAATCTATTGGAGAACAGAGAACATTCTCAGGTTTGATATCCCGGTGAACGAATCCGCAATTGTGGATATGTTTCAGGGCGGAAAGCTATGACAGATTTGCAGAAAAATTAACATTTATAGGAAGAGCGTTGACTGGACACCACATACCATCTGCAGAACAACACGAACGGCAGTCGTGACAGAAATAGGGCCATGAGAACACTCTTTAATGCTAGGACCTAGCAGATCCATCGCCAAATATTCGAAATGGGGTAGCTGTCCATATCCGTAGAGCGCTGGAATTGCAGGGTGCCCCTGGAGGAGCTGGAGTACACGGCTCTCATATTGGAGGATAGGACGCTTGACTCTTTGGGATACTCTTGATTTCTTGAGGGCAACTTGCTGCCCTGAGTTTGCCTCTACTGCTTGGAAGACGAGCGCCTGTGGTAAGTAATGGTTGAAGCATGCTGGCACGATAGACACGACACAGAAATGATTATAGTGAGGTTACCCACATATGTCCCATGGCCAATAACTCGGGAAAGGCGATATGTCTGGGTTGCGCGCATACCGTATTACGCAAGTACGTGATTAGTCCCATTAGCTCCGATCATCTTATTAAATAGTCGGCACTTGGCCCGAGCGCTGACTTTGAACCAGCTGACCTACACCCCAAGCTCATCTGTTTAAGTGTTTTTTCATGGGCTACCTCCTCTTATCAACTCTTTTACGTTCGACGAAGCATACTGTTGGACAACTATGATCTAGAATACTTACTCCAGATTCGGCTCCGAGTCTGACTGTATCCTCTTTCCTTGCAAAGGCAATAAGGTGGGGTTATCTCCTCGACGTGTTGTTCGGAGATTAATTTTTTAAGGTGTAAAAACATTCCTGAGAGACCAGCACCTCAATGCAGCAGACCTCGTTGCCGGGGGTCGCCGATCCCATTGAGGGGCTTCAGGTTTACTCGTACAAGTGAGGCATGAGGCCGCTCACGATGGCATCCAATTAGACTTCATCAAGACAAGATTGAGCTTGTCTTGATTATGATTTTAATTTGCTTAATCCGAGTGTAAACATTTTTCAGGGTGACTTGTCCGTTTTTTCTCAAGAATATTCCGAGTTCTGGAGGAAACGACTGGAGGCCGTTGCGAGTACATGAGGCCCGTGCGCCTTTAGCTTCTATTGTCAACGAGGCTGCAAGATAACATTCCAAATGTCCCATTGTGGTCGGTATCGGACTAATTTTTTGAACTTGTGACGACTAACTGACTGGATAGTTGTACACGTTCGCGATACTGGGCGCAACTACATTCCTCATGGGTCTGAGAATCTTATCCTTGACGTTTAGCTCCTCGGCCAAGGCAGATTGTTTTTACTGCGCATTATTTATGATTCACCATACATGGACACAGCCTGGCGCCAATAAAGGATCAAGCAAGATATATTCTGACTCCTAAATTGCCCCCCTTTTCCTCCCTAATTCACGAGCTCCCAGACCGTCTCTCGTCTTGTGTCCATTGCCTTATATTCTCCGACGATCATCATGACCGATTATGAGTCTTTATACAGAAGCCTGCTCTTAGGTTGTTTCTTAAGCCTCGTATTCTTCGGGTTAAATACGTGTCAGACATTAATATACTTTAGGTGAGCTATAATTTTCATTCACTGGCTTCTGATTGACATAACCTCTCAGATTACATCCGTCTGGCCCATGGAAACTTAAAATTTTTGTGAGTTAATTTGATTTCATCATAATACCCCACCTTAACGAAACCGTGACTTAGGTTATTGCGATCTGGTAATGATATGATGGGATAAAGATAAGCACTGTACGCTTACGTTTCCGACCTTCCAAGGGTTCTCGAGGCGATTCATACCTGCTTCACTGCATGGATAGTATATGGGGTGAGTATTGATTCCTTTGTGAATATGCTTTTGACTTATTCCTCAGGTCTTCGTTCCCCGTTTCGGCAACGACGCTGATGCCATGGCCTATGCAACTTCTGGAGTATTTACGACAGGGTTAATCTCCGTCATTATAACAACATTCGTGCAGGTCAGTAGAATTTCGGTCGCCGTCATAGTGAAGTTATTATGTATTCTGATCAAATTGCCGTTTAGTGGTTCTTCGCCTTCAGGTTGTATAAGCTCTCTGCAGGAGAAGGCTCGACAACCACAACGAGAATCATACTCTCTGCAATTATACCTACACTTTCAGCAGCATTTTCCCTCACAAGACTAGTTTCGTACGTTGGGGCCGCCATTTACCACGCATTGCACCACCAGACAGCTGGATGGAAATGGTGTCTCTTCGCTGTTGGGATACTATCCATATTTTCGGACCTTTTGATGGCCGTGGGCCTCTTCGTTTGCCTTTGGAAAAGGTGGAGATCGCAAAAGTGTCTCCAAGAGAGGTCTCATTTCGCAGCAATGAACCGCGTCTTTGTCATCGCCATCGGTATGTGCTTGTTATACATATGATACGTCGATATCGCTGACTCAGGAAATAGAAGCAAATTTGTTCACTTGGTATACTCTTTCACTCAGTGTCTATCTGCAACATTTATCCTAAGCAATTTCTTCAGCCTTATAACTTCCATCTCAACGATACTGGTGAGTAATTGGTGCCTACATATTAAAATCTTTTGGAGACCTGAATTGCCTCAAGTATAATGTTTCCGGTGGATATATGTGGGTGGCTATGACCCTGGTTGCAAGTAGATGTGAGGCGCCTGTAATGATGCAATTTCTTTTTCTGATCCTTCTATCAACCAGTGTTTTCGATTTCATTCCTCACGTCGTTTGTGTTTCTCACTGTTACCTGGAATTTTAACTCCAATGTATATGCATTTAGTGTTCTCCGAACAAAAACGCAAAGTCACGATGACGGAAGTCGATTTCACGATATTCATCTTATTGATGCCGAACAGACCTCAGTAAGGCCAGCTGTGAGCCCGTAAGGCGCCTAATGAATTTATCACTCACGCCAGCAACGAAGAACCGAACTTCCCGTTAATCTTCGATAACGGATTTAGCGGACTATAGCTCTCGTAGATGTGTTTTGAGGATGTCGCCTGTAGTGGGTGTGTTTAGCATGTGCCGTGATTATTGGGCCTGAGCCCTCCATGAATAGACCTGTACCAGATGTTTCTTTTCTTATCCTTAATTTCCTGTAGATTAGCTTCAAGTGTACATCGTCCACGCAAAAGAATATGTCGACAATATTATTCGTGTGCAGAACTTCGAAAGTTAAATAAAATGTCCTTTAAACCGTAACGTTCTGGTGGTCCTGACTTTGACCTGCACTCCGGTCTGGGTTTATTGCCGATCCGAGGCTGGTTCGCCTGCTCTCTTAACCTCGGTCATAGCTGTCAGATGTGGGTTACATGTCACCGAACCCGGTCCCTCACCGCGATCCATTATTATGACTTTTGTGTGAAGCACTGCGACTCCTTACTCTGGCTTTTACCACCATGAACAACTCACCGAATGGTTCAGAGAAGGACAACAAGGACTTCGTCCAAGCTCAAGTCCTGGAGAGCAAGCCGGAACCCGTGGCAGTGAGCTCAAGTTCAATCGACAGATTCTCAAAGAAAGAGAAATGGGTCATAGTCTTGTTCACTGCCTTTGCTGGCTTGTTCAAGTCCGTCGTCATGCATTTCTCTGCCCAAGGGTGATCGTTCTGACCAATTTTCCTCTCGAATAGTCCATTGACTGCGACTATTTACTACCCCGCTATTCCTCTTCTCACCAAAGCATTTCACAAATCAACAGAACTCATTAATCTTACAGTACGCAACGCGTAAGAAATCCGGTATTTACTAACGCTTTATTCGATAGGTTACCACATATGTCGTCCTGCAAGGTATTGGTATGTAATTAGCATGCACCCCACGTTTCTTGAGTGCTAAGATTTATCTAGCGCCTATGATATGGGGACCTATCTCTGATCACTATGGCCGAAGGCCAGTGTATGCGTTGTGCTTGATAATTTTGTCGCTGTCATGCATTGGGCTCGCTCTCGTACCTACTTCTAACTACGGCTTGTTAATGGGCCTCCGTTGTATCCAAGCATGTGGGTCCGCCAGCACAATTGCCATAGGTGAGGTAATCCTCTTTAATCTTTATACCGAATTGTCAATTTTTATCAGTCCTGTTACAGGCGCTGGGGTGATTGGTGACATCTCTTCTCGTGCGGAGAGAGGAGGTTTCTTCGGAATCTTTTCTCTTGGTCCGACGGTGGATATAGACAGTTATTCGATTTTTATTTTAACTAATTTTGCTTGCGAAGGCCGGTCCAGCATTAGGTCCTGTTATAGGAGGCGCTCTGGCCGGACACTTTGGGTGGCGGTTAGTCGTTCTCTGATACATGATGTGACTCAACCTTATGTCAAATTTACAGTTCTACGTTCTGGTTTGTGTGCATAGCATCAACTATCTGCGGTCTAGTTATCGTTCTGTAAGATACTGTATTTTTCTTACGTTTGTTCATATCTAAATTCCGTTAGTTTCCAACCAGAAACTCTGCCCCATATTGTCGACAGTGGACGGGACCAAATCTTTATTCTATACAAGCCTTTAATCCCGATAATAGGAAAGAAAGTCTCCGCTAGGGGGGTTAAAGCAACCTCGAAAGTCCCAAAGAACCCATTCATCCTTTTCCGTCATCTAGACGTCTTTTTCTTACTATACGTAAACGCTGTCTCATTTGCGACTTTCTATGCTATTGTGGTCACAATATCCTCCCTTATGTTCCCGGCTTACCCTTTCCTGACGGAGACAACACTGGGCTTTGTTTCTTGTCAGTGGGTGGAGGTACAGTCATAGGGAGTGCTATCTCTGGACATCTCCTGGACAATGAATTTAGAAGGTTCAAACGAAGGGTACAAACAGGCCTTTCAGGCTCCCTGTCAGGTGTCGATTTGTCGCGTGAGGAGAACTTTCCCTTGGAGTGGGTACGTAATTCCAAGATAATCTAAAGGTAGTTTATGGAGTGATTGATCATTCAATGAAAGGCTCGCCTTCGACTCACACCATATATTATTGTAATCACGACAGCGGCCTGCGCTGGCTATGGTTGGTGTTTACAAGCCAAAGTCAATATAGCGGTATCACTTATTCTGCAATTTATCAGTGAGTAGCCCCTTTTTGATTGATTCATTAACAAGGATGCTTAACGTCTGCACTGGCGATACAGTCGGCTGCCTTGCAATTGTAGTAACGACCTCCACAACGACCCTCCTGATCGATTTAGTACCTGGTCAGAGTTCATCGGTTTCGGCATGCGTGCGTATGCAATTCTTTGGCCAAAAAGCAGACGTTAATGTCCAAAACCTTCAGAGTAATTTACTTCGTTGTGTCTTCAGTGCCATCCTTGTCTCTGTCATCGACCCTATCGCGAAAGCCATAGGCACGGGGTGGACATTTGTTCTTATTAGCGTTCTGACGGTCACATCTTTGCCATTGGTTTTGATTACAATCAAGATAGGGCCTAAACGCCGGGTTAGTCGGCAACAAAAAAGAGAAGAACTAACCCAGAAGGCAACCGTGGAGGTCAATGCCAAGGTTTAGAAATTGGAATTACTATATTTCTAGAATGATCTTTAAAACTATGTAACGTTAGTGTAATAATCCTGTTTGGTGAATAAGAAGATCAAAAAATGTTCAAGGGAGAGGCATCAAGCTCCCTACTTGTCATTCCTTAGAAGTCCCTTTAAGTTTACGTTGTCGCGATGTGGTGCCTCGAATTTCTTGAAGTGCGGACTGCTTTTTTTCCAACTGCGTCTTAAAGTGGCGTCGGACAGATGACTCACGCGTTGCCCATAGTCCCGTTCCTATACAAGGACATCCCAGCTTTTTACAGTGGTACTGCGGGGCCAGATGTGTGTCCCTATGTTTCTTCATATCGCCACTAGCGTTACACTTGTAATTGCAGCGGTTGCATTCGTAGACCAGTTCTTTACGCACGGTTTCCCCAGTTTTGATTTCTTTGTGATAGGACCGATATTGAGGAGCTTCGCCTTGAGTCTTTATTCTCTTGCTTCTTGGACCAATTATCTCTCCTTCTGAAGATTTAACGACAGCATTGTTGCGCTTATGAGTACCGGAAGGAGCTTCAGACGGAGGATCGTGTTGAATGGAGGAAGGGGAGGGAATTGTAGCGAAGCTGTCCACTGCAGGGGTTAAAGTAGCGTCCGAAGGTTGCTGGGGACATTCAGAGACGGAAGGTTGATTGTCACGCCAAGGTTCAGCCTCAACAATTTTGGCTCTGGTACCGAAGTGACTTGTAGGGGTGGTTTCGTCGGCATGAGAAAGTGTCATCAGATTATCAGAGGATGAGGTATTGCCATTGTCGTCTTCGCCCAGAACGAACTTCGTCAAAAAAGCTTCTGGATCATCCTTCCGTGGTAAGAAAGTGAATTGCGTTCTTGGAGAAAATAAATCAATCCAGTCAGACCGAATTAGTATTCGCACGAACTTGTCAACTGTTGAACTTCCAACTGCATTAGAGGCAAACGAAACGGGAGATAAGCTGCTCTTCTTAGATGAATCTTTGTTTCTGTATTCGCCAGGCGCTGGAGGATCGTAGTAATCATTCCAAAAGATGTCCTTGAGCGTAACCTGGCAGTGGTTGATAATTGGGACGTAGTAATCTGTCATTATGTAGGTTTGCGATGAGATGATTTCTGAAGGTATTTGAAATGTCAGTGGAAAGGACAAAGATACGATGGGGCCAGGCGAACTCCAACCGCATATGACTTACATACTTATAAATGGACGGAAAAATACTCCGATGGGCCAGTCCTTTACTACGTTGACAAAGGAGACAATGGACAAACAGGATAATAACGAGAACGCAGGCCACAGGCCATTATCTCGTTGTTCTTAGGACCTGGTCAGAAAGAAACAAGTCAATAAACCACAACTGGAATCGTGGGGACAGAAACCTGAGGGCGCTTCTGCTGTCGGTCTTCGGGTCTTCGGGGCAGGTAAGAACTTACGGCAACGTGCGGCAACGCTCTGGCATGTCGCATGCCCACCGCGTCTTGCCAGGTTCTCACGCTCACGCGCACCGGTTGAACGAAACCCCCTTCGCCGATACCTCGACTTGCATCATTCGATGCCCATCTCATCGCTCGCAAGTTGTTATACAATGACTTCAAGGATCAATCAGTCGACTTTTCCACTGTCATTTTTTTGTCAATAGAAACTTGACGAGCTTCTGAAGACTGAATCAAGCCGTGTGCTGGAGAACGTCTTAAATGCATGCGCATACTAACCAGCTAGTTGGCGATTGCTGGCAAGGCCTGATGTTCAGTAACACGTACTTACAAAAGACAGTATTATACCCACTCGGTCATTTCGGACAGTCCGCCGCGCAGTGTTGACAGTCACTGGACCACAGAAGGTCTTCCAATCACCGCAGCATTCGACGAAATGAGATGGCCATCAAGGTAAGGGGGATCTTAATACGAACTTTGATCCTGGCGGCAATTCGAAGACTCTGCCAAAAGCATGCATGCCTCGAGCTTATTATATGCCGTTCACAAAACTAGAAGACCCGGATATTCTTCGCCCCATTCTAGAAAACGCCGGTGTGTGTTCCGTGCTATTTACATTGAGTCTCGTACATTCTGACTTCCTTCTACCTTTTCTTTCCAGCGATCCCTGTTTCCTACTCAACCCAAGCTCTTTGGACTCCGTTTGCCACAATGGCACCTAAGAAATACACATGGATATCCCTGTGGTTTCTTATTACTGCTCCGATAATTCTTTGGGACGCCAGTTACGTTCTTATGCGGTAAGTGGCTTTACATATGTCCAAGCAAGAATTTTATACTCCCGATTTTAGGCCAAGGTCTATGGAAGGAGGCGATCTGAGGTGGTTTTGGAGAGGCTTTGATATGTTTGAACGCATAGACATTGTAAGTCGTACCTCCGATTCTGCAATCATCTCCAATCCAGCCATTTTTTTCAGGTTTACAGTGTGAAGGGGTTCCACGACAAGGCTGGCTTTGCGCCTGCAGCTGGTAAGTCATGGTTGACGAGTTAAAAGGTACTCTCTCATTTTCTTTCAAATCATCCAGCTGTCTCGAATCTCATAGAAACCTTTCTTAACGTTTGTATTTTTCTCCTCTCTTCCTAGGCTATTGCTGAACCCTTTCAGCTTCTCTACGTATATACAGTGCATGTGTCTCCGAAGGACACGGCCCCTTTGTTCGGCTTTGCTGGTGCCAGTCTCACATTGTGCAAGACGACAATTTGGGTCTTGCAAGAATATTTCTGCGGAAGGTGTTCGCGATCTGAAATGAACCATTTCGATGAAATCCTCAAGTTTTGGATCGCACCGAACATGTGAGTATGAAATCACAACATCTCCCTTTACTATGAAGTTCAGAGAAAAAATTCCCCGACAGAGTCTGGCTTACGTTTTGTTCATTGATTGTAACCAAGCTGGGTCGCGATATTTCATCTTCGCTCAATCACCCTTTGCCAAGGGACAAGGGAAGTAAAACTTTCTAAGTTTCATCTATGGGAGATGGGTGGGAGGGGGTTGGTAATAGACGGATTTTCACACTTCACTTTTTGGTTTATGCAATGGTCTTCTTCCTGATTCCATATCTCAGGCCGATTCGTTATCAAAGTGAACTTTAGGCAGTATATACTCACTGGTCTTTGAGCTAGATTGGGTCCAGCTAGGCTGTCTACTTTCCTGTTTATCGACAAGCACTGATCGATGACCTTGGTCTGATACTATACTAATCTTTAATGGAAGGGACCCTGGCCTTAATGTGGTGGACTCGGGCTATGTCCGAGCTGCCTAATACGAGGGTCCTCTTTCAGGAGGTCCCTGCCTGCCTACCGGATGCCAAATATTGGTGATTTTCATTGCAAGCTAATGAATTGTACTATTTCCTCGGTGACTTAGAAAAGCATCGCGGTAAATCGTGGGACCTATGTTGATCATTGGCACCAAAGTAGGCCAATTTCGCAAGTGAAAAACGGTGAGAGAACCCGCAACGCAAGTCCGTTGAATTCAAATTTTGATTCGAGTAAGTGGATATTAGCTGTGAGCATTCTAGAATCTTCAAAAACTTTGTTTTTCGGCACTAACTTCTATCTATCCAGCAACCGATGAACGCCACGTAACAAGTGAAGATAAAAAAGCGTACTCCTTAAGCTAAGGCATCGGAAATGCTGCTTAAATGCCCTTGTTTTCGGGTACATGTTCCTCGAAGAGTCAAAATAAGCGGTCCGAGAGCTCGTAACACGATAAACTTTTATCGAGCCTAAGCGAATATTAAAAGGATCGAAGCTATGATGAAGTCTGATCCTAGCCTCATTGCTCTACTATTTTTATCGTCGACGTATGTACATAAAATGGTGACCTAGGACCGGTGTCAAACGAGCATACTTACGGAGAGCCGACGTTTTGACAGCGATCATGAAAGATGGATGAGTTTTCTGAGGAGCATACTTACTCGGTGTATTAATTTTCAGGGGTTTTAGGCTGTTGATATCCGAAGAACTGTAAGACGACCAAGCATCACCTGCTTTGTACCAGTCTTCAAAACATAAGAATCCATGCAAGGGGCCAAGGGCATGCGCATGCATCACGGGACCATAGGCATGCCTTAAATTTTAATTGCAGTACTCCTGGGATTTCTCAAAGGAAGGACGCTGCTTACTTGCAAATTTCGCGTCAACCAGCGCATTTACAGACAGTGTGAGCTGATTGCCAGAGTATAAAAATTAGTATGCTCCGCCTCTTGGTCTTTGGAGACTAGGGACTTTTGAGGAGGACTCGCGAGTCGCCGGACTCGGAGTTGACTCGTACTCGAATGGATGATACCCAAGTATGCTCTGCGGTACAATCACTTACTTTCGTCATCTACACGTGCCATTGCAACAGGTACACAAATGCCATACACCGTCTTGACGCGCTGCGAGTTGGCTGCGAGATTGAAAGGAGGCAATTGGCTACGCGGGCCGTTACTTTGTTTGGCGCACACCCTTGAACCAAGCTTCGGCAACGGATTTTGGCAGGACGATGAGCAAACATGCCCGTGCGACATCTAACACGTCCTTCACGTCTTAACGACATCGCCGACCAGCAGCGTGACCATATGACCCTGTATTCATGAGCGCTGTCCCCCAGCTCAGCATCCAGACCTTCTTGAACCCATTTGAACTCTATTCTGATTCGCGCAAGCACGGCTACCAAGGAAGCTCTCGAAATGTCCGCCTAGGACGCGTCACACCTCCTGGAGGAGGGTATATATCGAAGAGCGAGGATGAGAGCAGAGTAGTGGTTACTGGAAAAGAGTGTGCGCCAGAACGTCATGTTCTTATTTGGTTGTAGACTGATCTGGCCACACCTTAGCTTTGAGGATACTGCGCGTTTCAGAACCCTCGCAGGGTCAGAATACCGAACACAAGTTTATCTTTGGAAGAGGCGGACACAGAATAGATGAATCGCGCAATTTTTGGGAAGGCAGTGGGCTCAAGATTGACAGTGCCAGCACTGATGTGGCCTGGGGGCATGGCCGTAAGTATCTGTTCTGCGACAAGTTCCCTTTCTCATTGGAAGTAGAATTCAACAACAAGATTCTGACCAGTGCCAGAAACGGCGAGTTGATATTGTGGGACCTAAATAAATCTGGTGCTGCAAAGTACGGTATGTCCAGTGTTAGTCTTCTTTTTGAAGAGGTGACGAATATCACATCTTTAGAGCGACGAGCCAAAGACCACATTCGTTCCATCCATAAGATGTCAGTCTCGCACGTTGTACACCACTACTGTATCACAGGCTCAGCAGATGGTCATATGCGTGTCTGGGTAACTTTTTACTTCCTCCCCTATTCTATATAGTTTGACCTTACGGTACCTCAGGACCTCCGAGATCTGTCAAAGTCGATCATGCGCGTACACCATCCGATATCCGTCAGAAGTCTAGTTTTCTCTCCTAGTTTGTGGCAACCATTGCAGGCGGTAGTCGGCCTTGATAATGGCAGCATTTACAGGCGAATTAATTTTTTGAACGTTCGCCTTCTCTGCTGACTGATAATAGATGGGATCTGAAAATGGGCCAACGTGGCCAGCTCGACAAACTACCAGTTGCTCACACTGCCTCTGTCACAGCTCTCGACTGGTGCTCTGCTGGGTCCATGAACCCACAGGGTTCTACAGGAGATGCAGGCGCCACTGGCCTTGGCTGGCTTGTTAGTGGAGGTCTGGACCGCTCAGTCAAAGTTTGGGATCTCACCTCGCCTAGTTCCAATGCCCATATTCCTCATAAGCCAACATACACATTGCATCCTTCCTTTGCCGTGCGTCGTCTGGCCTGGCGACCGGGATATGAATGCGAGGTTGCTGTTGCGTCCAATGCAGAGTACGCAACGCCTTCTGTGGAATTGCCTCAGTCACCTCCGAGTAGTGGCGCGCCTGGAATTCTCACTCGTGTGGGCAGTGGTCTTGGATTAGACTCATTCATGCGGGCATCAAATTTATCTGAGAACGTGTATTCTGTCAAAGACAAGCTAAATGCTGCAGCAGAAGCGAAGAGTCCTATACAAACACGTCCTTGGGTGACGCAGTGGAGATATGGGATGTCCGTCGACCTTGGTTAGCCAAATGGTCTGTCACAGGATCAGCCGCTGAAGGAGGGGTCACTGGTATGATTTGATTGCCTCGTCGAAAGTTGCGATAAACCGTTTGGGCAGACATAGCCTTTTCTGATCCGCACGCGCTCTGGGCCCAACAAGCTAGTGGCTCCTTTTCTCAATTCGACCTACGTGAAACGACCAAACCTATAGACGCCATTCCACGGGTTGCCGCCACCTGGGAAGCTGGTGGATCAATAGCTTTTGTAACTGATAATAAAGAACGCTGGGAAATACCATATGATGATATGTGAGCCTTCCAACATAATTGTTCTTTCAGTCCTCCACTGATTACAATTCAGCCAACCAGACCAACGCAATCCTGTAGAGCTACCGAAGCCTCCAAAGAAAGCGCTTGGTGATCCTACCGCTCGAATAAAGTCCCAAACCATGGCCACCTATACCCCTCTTCATGATATTTCGGGCATCGATCGAGAAACTTTCACGATACTGGCCAGAAAGTATATATTTGAAGGACCGGATCGTAAGGATATCTGTATCGATAACGCTAAAGTCAGTCGGGTTTCATTATATTATCGCCTTCTTTTAATATATTTCTAGGTTGCTCTTGAAGCGGGGCATGAGTCGGCAGCCCAAGTTTGGTTACTTTTAGGAGCTGCCTTAGCCCAATATGTACCGGAATATCCCCCGACTCCACTTGAATCGCCACCCAATATGCCCAAAAACCTTTCAACTTCATCGATGCTTCAACAATCGCCTCATCAACTGCAACCATTAACCGGATATTCATTTCCTCCTTCTGCTACCACTGGACCTGTTGAACTTTCTCCTGCTGTGGGCCAGAAGCTCAGTCCAGTTACCACAAGGTCGACAAGCGGTTCTGTACCCAGAATCCCAAGCTATTCACATTCACATTCTGCCTCACGTCGTATAACACCTACTTCATCGACTTCCTCTTCTCCGCGGCATCTACCTATCTCACTTCCGCCAGTAACGCCGCGTAGAGCGTCGTTCTTTAGCCGAAGAGACTCGTTGGATACGAGTGCATTAGTGAATACTGCCATGCGGCGGTCTTCAATACCGTCCTCGGCTCTTCCGAGTGCCAGTAGTCCTGTTGATAGAAGTACACCAAGTCTGCGACATGTAGGCGAAGGAGTGCTTGATGACTCGGACTCATCTGGGAGTGCGGACGGTGATGAGGAAGGTGATGATACGGCCGGTGCAAATTCAAGCGAAGAAGAAGCTCCACCTCTAGTATCGCCTGGTCTGACTGCAGTAAGGACCATTCCAATCCCAAGTCCTTTGTCAAGGGTTGCAGGTCGTCAGGCGTGGACTGAAGATGAAGAGGATCACGAAAGAGACAAAGATGATGGTTCATCAACATCTCCCTCTCCTCAATCTTCCACAGATTCAGAATCCCATGGTTCTAGTTCACCCAAGAAACGGTCTGCGTCTGCAAAAGCCCGCCGCAGAAGTTCAGGTCATCATTTCAAGTCAAGGAGTAGGAGTTCTACAGTTGCCTCTCTCGCCGCTCCCAAGCCTCGGCCACTGATTCACCAAGAATCTCAAAGCAGTATTCGTACGGTCACTGTCGCCGAGGCGTCCTTGAGAGACCAAGAGGGTGCTTTGGCCAGAACAGAAACTGATGTCACGGCTCTGTATCGACTGCAGGATGTACGTCCTGGTCATAATCGGCAGAAATCGCAAACAGTCTCAGAACTTGTCCTCAACACGAACAAGGCGGTCCCACCTACTCCGCCTGACTTTGAAGATGATTCGGATGACTCGATAGATGCGAGCCAGTTGACAGAGAGGCGAATTGAAATTATTAAGCTTGAGGAAAATAGGTTCAGAGAGGCAACATTGGGTGCTTTGAAGATGGCTGTGGAGGAGTTTGCCGACGAGGTATGACAGTTAGTAGATCCTCACCTCAGTGTGTGTTAATTTTCATGCATCTAGGGTGATGTGCAGTTGTGTGCCATGCTCTCTCTGGTCGCTCCCAATGAACTTCGTATCTCGAGAACAAGGGCATCCCGCTTTGTTGAATCTTACATTGGTAGAGCATTTGATTTGTTTTGGGGCTTTGGTCTCTAACTTCCTCTGGAAGAACTCCTCACGCGGCTTCGTTTACATACGTGCGCTGCATATTTGCGAAAGTATTGCGAAATCGAAGAAATTCGCAAGACTACTTTGGTACGCCAACCAAATTGCTATGGCTCACCAGGCTTAATTTTATTTTCCAGCTTGAAACCACTGTATATACTTCATGCGGCAAGTGTAGGAAGCCTCTTCTGCTTCCTGCCGGAACTTTTAGTGGCAAAGCTATCAATCAAGGCGCATTTTCATATTGCCTAACCTGCAAGGCGTCCACTGTCATGTGTTGCATATGGTGGGTTATCTGGTTTTCTGCATCTGCGTTTTACTTGCTAAGAGGCATCATGCAGCCGACTTCCCGTACGGTCCTTGCTGTTTCAATGCTCTGTTTGTAACCATGGTGGACATCAAGCTTGCTACCGTCAATATTACATGCAACATCCAATGCTCGATTTCAAGAGTTCCTTTTTGCCTTCAGACAGCGAGGAGCGGGGCAGGACGTCGCTGAGGATGCAGCCAAGCACTTCTGAAGATGATTCAACGACGGCGGTGAGTAATATTGCGGATGCGTCAATCACGCAGAGTCAAGTTCAAGTTGTTCAGTCTACTATGCTTGCTGGGCATCCATGTGCAGCTGGGTGTGGGCATATTTGTTGGGCGGCAAACAGAGACACTGAGGAACTGCAATAAGCAAGAGAACATTGTATACACATGTGTCTCGGGACCTATTCCTTAAATGACTTCGTGAAGAGATATACTCTATTTTTGCGTTGGCCTACTCTTGGGCTCGATGCAGCTATGAGGATGGAAGGGTCGACATTGACACATTTGGTCACCTTTTTTATAGTCCGGGTTTTTATTTTCGACTGTTTGACTTTATATGCTTTCGATTACCAGAGGTAGAATATATTGTGTAGCTATTAATTGTATGCTAGAAGACCACTCCCCGAAAGAGGAAAATACACGAGTGGTATACAAGTGATTCCACTACATTATCAAACGCAACGAATTGTAGTAGTAAAAGTCTGTCTCCGAGTAAAAAGAGAAGGGGAAGGGAAGGGAAGGGAAGGGATGCAGGAAGCAGGAAGTCGCCGCGAAATCTCGTCACCGATGCGCGTAAATATTGCAGAAATTTTAGAAAAGCGATTTAAGTTGAGGGTTAATATTAACCACTGCCTGAGTCTGCCCCCGAACCATTGTTCGACTGTGAGCATGTTTTCATTCCACATAGGCTGTAATACGTATTTGGTGGACATTTTAAACAGTATGATATCAAATAGGCAGTCTGCACGGCGTCGGGAGAGGCTCTTGTCTGATTTGTTTAACTCAGGACGCTGATGAACGTTATGTAAAAGAAAAAACTGGCAAGGAGAATAGCATGTATATGACAGCAACCCCTAGATGACGACCCCCCCATCAAGTTGAAAAAATCTGAGCATCGTAATGACACGGACACTATGATGGGTGCGCTGCGACGACGCGAGGGCAGGGCAAGAACATAGATAAAAGAAACAAATCGATGGACTAATAAAGTCGAACCTGGCAATAGACCAAGTAGTCATGGGCAGAGGGCGCATAGAATCAGAAGTGCCAAAAGCGATGGGCAAGGGAAAATGGAGACATGATTTCAGTAAGACAATGGTTGAAAGAAAAATCGTCCTCATCAATTGCACTGTATCCAACTGCACTAAGCAGTTTGGCTCTGGCTCGACAGGAAATGTGCAACTTCTATGTTCGCCCGTATATTTACGGTTGAAGAGAGAGATCCTGTGCACAATAATTTTTGTAGACTGCCAATGCAATGCGTACAGTTGGTTAGGGAAGGAGGACGGAGTGAAAAAGGAGGGAAGAAAAGCGTATGTGTAAGTACTCACGTTCGAATTCGTGTTGACTCGTGTTGCTTCTTCACATGACGATGACGAAGTTGGCCTAGGCCATTCTTTAGTTCGCATACGATACTGCCTCTTTTTTCACTTGCTTGTTGTTTAACTAACCGGAGCCGATATGAAGTATAGAGTAGAGTAGAGTAGAGTAGAACTTGATCACAATTTATTGTTCATTACGCTAGAACGTCTAATTAGATTGATCATTAAGCACAATTTTTTTTGTCTATTGTACTGCCATTTGGATTGTGAAACCGTCACAGCGAACACCCTCTTCAAACACCTTTTAAATTCACACTGCCAAACGACTCATCTCACAAGAATTATCAATGCACTGTGAATTGCGAGAGAAGGATGTGCATCATATTGGCAGGCGACATGAATGTTTGGATAAAGGGTTATAGGGAATGGAGTAAGGGGGAAGGACAAGGAAATTAGGATTAAATTTCGAGAGCGATGCGAACAAGAGGACCAAAGTGGAAGACAAAATTCCCTGTATCATCTTCTAGTCCGGTGCAGGTACATGAGACGTCAGTGTCATGTTTATAGGAGGAGATAAAAAAATGAAAAGTTAGTGATGAAGGAATTTCTCCGCTTACTTTCCCAGCTGGCGGATCCCTCGTAGTAGAATATCGCCTGAGCATCAACTTCCTTTCAAAAGTACAACTGTGGATGCAATCGGCGATGAAAATACTATCATCGCAGCAAGGAGAATTGAAGCATCAAATGATCCATGCAGAGGGATCGAGCAGCCTCTGGCAGTGAATGCATGACATGAAGGCCTTGAAGAAGAAACAGGAAATAGAATGTTGAGAAAAAAGAAAAGAAAAGTGATGTATACTGCGAAGAAAACTTGCGTAGAGCTGAGGTAATTTGGGCCCAGGTTACCTCAGAGGCCATTTTTGGGGCTAGCGCCTCATCAGTCGACAACGAGCCAAGGGGCTCTGGGGTTTAGCACAAAAGTACCAGCTCAAGCTCGAATAAGCAAGTAATGGCAAATGTAAGAAATGGCAAGGTGAGATCCAGAAAATGGGGCAGAAAGCAGTTGAAAGGCCAAAAGCAACCGCCAAGTCGGTGCAAATGTAAATGATGCCTGGTTTGCTTCCCGGATGTAAAGATTGAGTAAGAAAAAAGCGGAGGGGCTGTCGGTGGAAGCGACATAGAAGGCTATGTCCAAAAGGAGGCACATATGCAGGCTCGAACTCAACATGAAAAAGATGACGAGATTGGGAGAAAGAAGAAAAGTAACTGTTCCTCCTGCACTGTGTAAATGACGACCAAGGCTAAAAATCAATATTTCAAAGAAAACAAAGAAAGAAAAGAACTGCAAGACAACTACTCTGGTGCTCGCCCAAAGCACTCCAAAGAGCAGTTGTCACCAAAGATCGACAACTGACGACGCCCCCTGCAACCGGGTGTTTTTTTGGACACCATTTAGTTCGGCATTACCGCTGTCTTGGAGAGACTAGGTAAGGGAAGTTGTTGTATGAAATGGGATAAGAACCGGTCGGGGAGGATGTCGTGAGGTTTGTGTTATAAGTGATGAGAACTCAGAGGGGGGGAAGAAGATAGAGGAATGAGAAGACTTTAAAAGGAAAAGATAAGGCGAAAGAAGGAGAAGTAACGAGCCAGGGTTTGAGAAAGAATGCTGAAATTGCGAAAGGAAGAAATGGGAGCTGAGATTGGGAAAATAACAGCTTGATAAGAATTAGAGAAAAAAACACAGAAAGAAAGAAAAAATGCTAAATGGCTGTTGTGGTTCGAGTACAAAGCACTCAGCGGCAAGTCTCTGTCGCAAAAAAAAAATACTCTACGACGTCCCCTGCTGGGCCTCTTCATCTAGAACCTTTTGGTTCTGCACTGCTGTTGCTATCACTGAAGGACTAAGTGGGGTGTAAGCAAGTTGTTACACAAACGGATTGAGGAATCATGAAGAATTAAAAAGAGCAATCAGTCGGTCTTGCCAATAGTGCACGCAGCAATGAAGGCCATGTAGTGCGCGCCTACAACATGTACAGTTCTACGCTTTCCCATATAAATTTATGAAGAAGATTTGTCCAATGCACAAAAGATAGCCTATGAATGCGTGGTCGAATAGTAGATGGGTGGATAAAGCATTGCAGCCTCAAGGCGATAATGGATTGACGCAATGACGCACAAGAACTGGACCAGAATCTAGACCACTCCGGACTGCTTGGGCTCTTTCAGCCACCGCTCCTCAACTCACTCGTTGTTTCGAAACAAATCATTTGGTGCCCTCTTCACTTTCTTCACTCTCTTCCACCCTCTTCCCTCAACTGCCTTTCTTTCCCTCCCAAAATCATTTCTGTCCACAAATATGTACAAGTTGGCGACCCGTGTTCTCTTTCCTCCTGTCTTGGCTGACCGTCCGTGCCGTCCGTCCGACCCGTCCGAACAAGGCCCATAATGGATTACGGTGCCGGTCCAGGACCTTGCTGATCCATCCAGCGATGCGGCGGGTCTCGCTATTGCTCTGAGCCCTGTGCCGTCGCCGTCTTTTTCAAACATAATTCGCTCGATGGTGGACTAGAAGGGGCAAATCGTAATCACAGAGGAGTCATTTTTACGTTCGAGGCCTCAGGTTGGTCCTTGTCTCCCGCTTCGGCTCGAAGTTGGGCTCTATTCGACCGCGAAGCTGATGTTTTGATGGATGAACAGAACTTCCCTTCTCCTGGCTAGTCTGTCCTCTACGGAATATCCCTACAGCCTTGTCCTTTGCCGCTCTTGTAGTCCTCAAGGCCTCAGGCTCCAGGGCTCCAAAGGCCTCGTTGCATGCGACGTTTGGCCTGAGGATTGGGCGTTATCGACACTAGTTGGCAGCAGCACCACGTGGTCGCACTGCATCGAACTTTCTGGGCCGTCCATTTGCACTCTCAAGGAAGAATTCGCAAAGTTCGTTTATAACCAGCTTCCTTCGTCTCCTGCTTCGTCTCCAATTTCTCCAACATGAGTGCTCCCGTGGAGGTGTCTGAACCCACTCGCGAACCGATTACAGGACACGAAGACAGATCCGAGTCAAATGCGTCAGGAAACAACGTGTTTGCAGATGCCGATGTCGATGCAGAGAAGAAGAAGCAACCGACTCGTGTAGAGGTGGGGCCCGACGTCATCGATATTCCCGATTCTGCTCTCCCCTTGGGTCACGGTGGTACCCTTGCAGTAAGTTTTGTTTTCTTCTTTTATTCTTTGCCTTACTTTTCTTGCCTACCTTCTTGCAGGACGAGGACCCCCTGTCTGCGCCGACAGTATCTCAACCATCACCTGGGGTCAAGAAGAGGAGAAAGCATCCGATATAATACAACCAATCGCAGAAGAACAAACTACACAAAGCCAAATCCAGTCTCCACTACGGCCAGCATCATCTCCCGCCCCAGCACCCGCATTTCAATCTCAATCTCAATCTCCCCTCCCTAGCTCAAAGCCAACAACGCCTCCACCGCGCCTATCAAGAGCCCTCATGCCTCCTATGGTTGACCTATCTGACCTCATCCTGCATTCCCCCTCCTCCCAAATCGTCGGAACCCCCTTCGCCACCAACACCACCCGCTTCGAGTACCCCTTCCCCGACACCTCGCCACAACACCACCAATCGCCTTCCATATCCGAATCGGCATCAGGCGCCTCCTCACATTCGCAGTCGAGGGCGTCGTCGCCCTCTGCAGCAGGCACGGGAACGTTTCCTACTATTAACTTTAATATGAACATGAACATGAGCACATCGCCATCTACATCCGCCTCCACCACCTCCGCACTCCCTCTCTCCTTCTCCCTACTCTCCTCGCCCGATTTACCTTCATATAACCATACCCATTCCCACATATCCACCCACCCGAAATTAAAAGCCCAAGCTGCTGCGAACCCGCCCATGCCTCCCAGTCTGCAGAAGAAGAGGCCCAAGTGGAGTTTGAATTTGCTCGGGCGGAGGAAGAGCAGTAACGCGAGTGCGAGTAGCTACAGCTTGAACAGCCCAGATTCAGAGGGGAGTTTTACGCTGAGTGGGCCTGGGTCGCCTGGATCGCCTGGATCGCCTCCGATTCGTCAGGTTGGGAGTCCGTTGGGGTCGCCGGGTCTTACTCCTGGTGGAGAAGGGAGGGCTTGACAGTGATAGTTGGCGTCGGTGATGATTGTTATCGTCGGCGCCTTTGGTTCTTTGTTATTTAGGGTCGGGTTTTGGGTTTTGGTTTCTGGTTTTTTCTTCTGGGTTGTTGGGATCCTTTTTTTCTCTTTTCTCGGCATGCTTGCAGCTACGCAATACACGACATGCGACGACGACGACGAAGATTGAAGACATGTATGAAGATAACGATGAAGGTATGGATATGAATTTGTGCTATTTTATACACGACGCGGCACGGTGCATCATATCGCATCCGCCTGCAGTGGGGAGCGCGGGGCGTGGAGGAGAGTACGAGGCGGTTATACCTAGTCGACGGTCTCATTTGATATGAATATACGCAATGCATATCATTGACCGTGTTTTATCAACATATCGCACTCTTTCTCGCATTCTCTCTTGCTCTGTCAAGGAGATCGCTGCTATCATCTCACGTCCTGAGCCCTCAATATTTCGTCCTTATCCTTCGTCTTTCCAACGCCTTCAGCCCACGAGTCCAATGGCCCGGTATCAATACTGAAATGTTCATTGCACCCTTCACATCACGATCCCCATCTCAATCCCACTCTCACTCTCGTATGTCGCTTTGGATGACAGCACGGATGGCGTCGTTGCATTTTCATCAATCAACCCAACACACGGATGTACATCCATCCGACCATCCATCCATCTATTCGATTTCCTCCATTCCTTGTCTGCTCCAGACGGCTGGTGTTCTATATTCCCAACTTTCACACTTCACGCTTCATATTTACCTCCATCTCTCGATTCTGATTCAAAGTTCAGCCTCGTTGCGTGTTACAACATTATAACATTATCCTCAAGGTTCAGCCTGCTGGGGAACGTTTCATTAATACTATAGGCCGATTCCTGTCTTAGGTTACTTCTCATGGGGTCTTTGCCCTGCCGGGAGGGGTGAGAAGGCGAGGTGGTCACAGGAATGGTTGCATTCCCCAGCCTTGCTCTTGTCTTTTCTTGGGTCGATCGATCCATGGTGATTGGAGACTCAGTTTGGGTTGGAGTGCTGAGGGGTTTTTTTGGATTGGTTGGTTGGTTGGCTGGCTGGCTGGCTGTGTTCGTGTCATTCATATTCATGTTCCATGTTCCATGTCGCTGGGTGCAAGCCACGTTGCGATACTGCGGTGCGGTGTCAATCGGTGTCAATTCCCTCTCATTCATCACTTCACTTCATTTCGTTTCGACTTCCGACTTCGACTTCGACTTCCATTGTTCTTTGGAAGTTGGTTCTTCAAAGCTTCATGCATCATGGGCCTGTGCCTGGTTATGCATAGGTTTTTGTTCTCATGCTCGTCCTTCTGTGCTCATTTTACTTTTGCTTTCACTTTCGCACTTTTTTTGGATTTTTGAGGTCAGTTTTTAATTTCGTCGAGTTAGGGTTTCATGTGCTATCTTGCTTTCGGTTTTTCGATTCTCAATCTGATAGTCCTTGCTATGTATCGCTCTATTCTCTCTCGTGCTGTCTTTCTTTCTTCTTCCTTTTTCCAAGTTGCTTCTCATTACCAGTGTCACCATATCCATTTCCTCCTCCTCTCTAGTTGACTTGTTTATGGTTGTCCAGTATCTATCTGTGTATGTATGTATTTTGGGCGTATACACGTAGCTTCACGACAGTTGCGCCTTTATTCGCTCGTTCATCTGCATATTTTTTTTTTGCTCATTCAACATTTGTATGTACATATCCTGGTGCCCGTTATACTCGTTCGCATCTGTCTCTCCATGCACTTTATTACTTTTATTTTTCAACCTGCATATACATTATACGCTATTTTCGCCTTCGACATTTCATTAGTGTTTCCTCTTCATTTCATGTTGCGTGAGAAAAGGATACTGTAGGTAGAACGGTCCTCCTCCATTGCAAGGTTGCCCAATTGCCTATCACCGCCGCCCTTACCCCGCCTCTGATCTCAAACTCGAGCCCTGCAGCTGTTGAGTCTGTACTACCACCCTCGTGGCGTTACAGAAATCCTCTCGCGCAGCTTGTCTTCAAGTTATGTCTGCTGTTGCATCGTTTAACTTGGCTCTTAAAGTGCGTTTACGTCTTGACGCTTAATCATGCGATGAGGCATGGATATCAAGCGTAGCTGTTGAACTCGCGCATAGGACTCCCAAATTGATGGGGGAACTTACTGATTGTTGGAGGCTGCTCAGCGCTTAGTTGCCCAGCGTTCAAGACAACTTCAAATGGTTCACTGGCTGTGTCAATAGACTCAGAATTGTACGGATTTTTGACTTTTTTTTCCTATTTTTTCTTTGTTTACTCTCTTGGGTCGGTTTATTCTCCTCCGGAATCGCAGTAATGTCGCAATGATAAATCGCACACGCACTCTCTTTTGCAAATCCTCTTGGACTTGCAATGTCGAAAAGGGTATTTTCCTGGCCCCATTCCGCCGCCTACTATATATTTCCCTTCATTGCTCGTCCTACCAGAAATTAGTAGAGGACCCATAGGTGAAGGAAGGGAAAGTAAAACATCGGTAGATTATGGCTGGGTGCAGGATTTTTAGATTTGGAGATCTGCGTTATATCGTAGAGTCGAACAGGTTTGTTTGACTACGGGGTCCCCAAGCTGAGCTTGCTGTCTACCTGGAGAGTTTGGTTGACAGAAATTTAAACTTATTCCTTGCTTTTCTTTTCTTCAAAGTTGGGGCCTAACCTCTAATAGTTATGATGTGTTCGTAGGTCGAACACAGACAGCACTCGCTCACCAGCGGCATAGCTTTTGCTCTGCCCGCCTTTGTCTCCTTCTCTCAATTTGCTCACCCAGGTCAATCGCTTATATTTAGTAATGCACGCGACAGTGGAAAAGCTTATCCTCATCTCATTTAAGACTTGACGTAGGAGACGAAGTTGCGCACAGAATTTTATCATTGGCTGTTGCATGGGTTCAGAGAGGATTGTTTATTAGGCCACATCTGGTATGTACATACCTATTTATGGTCTAGTTCGGGAGGCATCGGACGGCACATCCGCTCCTTGGACTTGTCTCCCGTCTTCGCTGGCGGATTCGCACTCTTTTTTCCCCTCTGAGCTCTGTCCTTAATCCCACCCGTCGTCCCTTCTTATCATTCCCAGTTGCATTGCTCGCTCTCTGTCGTCTAGTATTCCTTGTACACTGGTCCTCTCACAAGTTCTTCGCCATCTACAAACCAAAGTGCGTGACTTTGTCAAGCTTGTCGTCTATCTTGTCGCCAAGGCAAGTTCTGCTTGCTCAGTCTGTCATTTCCCTTTCGTGATCCTCCTTACCTCGTATCTTTCCTTCGCTGTCGACTCTATTGTCTCTGCTGCGTAGATCCAGCAACCCATGCATGCCGCAGCTCTTTTTATGCGTGTTCTTTCTCTTCATTTCTCCTCCAACGGGTGGCTGTAACATCGGGGTGCACAAGCAGTTGGTACCTCACCGATTCAACGGCTTGAGTCAGCCGTCACTGACCGTATTTTCTTTTACTGTCATTTTTTTAAGCTATACTTTTTGCTCCGATGAGTTTTTTTCTGCGTCTACTCACTAGACACTGGATTCAAGGCTTTTTCTTCCCTGTGCTCTCACCCAATTTCATTCAACAACCCTTTCTTCCTGCAAAGTCAAGTCAATTGATACGCCGAATGGCGGGTGCAGCATCAAGTCTTGAGTGATCGCGCTTCATTGACAGAGTTTTGCTCTGAGAGCAATTCCCATTCCATTTCTTTTTTCTTCCTCTTTTCTTATATCTTCTGGCTCTCGCATCTGATTTTCTTTACCTTGTATCAAGATATCCATTGGATATCCGTTGACGCTGGAGCTCAACTTTAATTTTTCTGTCGCTTCCAATGCGACTTTATCCGTTCTTTTTTCTGAATTCCACCGCCAAGCTAATTGCATGATGTCCTCTAGGAGGTTTTTGTCAGGACTATTCCGACCTTGTATGGGATGTCTTCCCAATGGTCATTCTGTCCAGATTCATTCAATTCAAATTTCCTTCATTCTTATGTATGTATGTTCCTTTTTATTTGAGCTGCTCGATCCCTTCCTGCATAATCCGAATATTCTTGCTGTGGAGAAGTCTTCGACGGCGACGAAACAGGGTTCACCCAAGAAAATTGATCAGGGAATAATCGCTAAAAGAGATCTTTTAGCTCGAAACCAAACGACGAAGTGCCTTTGCCATTTTTTTTCTTTTCTGCAAAACTGTTTTTAATAAAATTCTGCCTCAGGGTCATATGTATAATAACGAATGTGCATCCCTCAGTTCACGACAACCCGCGGGCGGAACTTGACCAAGTCCTGGGGCTTGTGCTGCCTGTCTGCAGACCATCAGCCTGTTACAGATGATGCTTTGTATGTTTATAGCACACGTCAACCGATCTAAAGATTTTTTATGTCGCATATTTGGTTCCCGATCCATGGAGATGTTCGAAAACAGGAAGATATAACACCGATTTAGTGATTGCCACCTTACGCGTATGCGACGCGTCAGTCATGTGATGCATTTGCCACTAACGGCGCTCCGACTTTGAGTAGATCGGAGTTAAGACTTACCTCCAAACTGCTCAACACGTTATTGGAAAATGCTGTCACCTAGGCGATCTGCGAAGGCATGCAGGTCTGGTCACGGTTTATCAATCGCGTGCTGTTCTACGCTGTAATGCCATGTTCCTGTATTCCGCGTTGGCCTCAGGCCGCAAAATCACAACTCGGCGACAATTTTGTAATACAGGCGAGGTCCCATGCTGACAGAGAACTTGAAGTCCACTTGGCAAAGAACAAGAATGGTCTTTCCAAACCAACTGCAGCTGAATACGCAGGTGAAGCAGCGAAGGAATTCCTCGAAGTTTTGCGACAAGTAGCAAATACCATCCCTCTTCCGGGACTCGGTCAGGCAGTGGCGCTTGCCACAAAGATCATCGAGGCTTGCGAGGTAAGTTAAAGCTCATGGCATATTTGTGACGCTTTTTAATGCAACTTTAGGATAGCCATGCGACATTGGAACATGCTCAGGAACTCAAGATGCACGTCAAGACGCTCGTGACTCTTTTAGTAGATGGGCTGAAGGGGAAAAAGGAAGAAGAAATCGAGGAAAAGCTGAAGAAGGACATCGAGGCCTTACAGCAGTTTGTCTTGTCCTTTTGATCATTTTCGTCGAAGTTGATTCCTTTCCTGCAGAGATCTGACCTACATTCAAAGAAAACTGGATGAAATCGCATCTCAACATGCTCTTTTGATAATATTCTTTCGGACCATCAATAGGGATAAGGTCGATAAATGTGTTCGCCGCTTGGACAACGCGATGGCGCGTTTTAATGTAAGATCTCCTTTGAGTACTTTCCAATAATGGAACCTAATTTTTGACCTATGAGATCTCGCGCGCAATAAGTCATAGCAACCTGCTTGATAGTTTGGAGAAGCAAATCACAGAATTCTATTCAAACCAACAAAAAACCCTCGACAGTCTCAACAACGGTATGAACAAAGTCCTAGCTATCCTTAATAATGGCCAACCAATAGACTCCTCCTTGTCGGTGGTGCCATCACGATCCATCATGCCTGCAAACGGGGACATCTTCTACGGCCGCGATCTCCTCGTGGAAAAGCTGGTTCATATACTTACTGAAGCTGGAAAGGATGGTCAAAAGTATGCTCGAGTTTGCCTTCTCGGGCCAGGTGGAATGGGCAAGACGTCCGCGGCACTTGCTGTTATGGCGCACCCTGAAGTGAGGAAACGTTTCCTCGAGCACAACCAAATATGGGTGCCATGTGTTAAGGCAAAATCAGTTTCCCTGCTACTTGACACTCTGTACTCATCGTTAGGAACCACTCGGAACTCTGGCAATACCCTCAGAGATATCATTTCGGAGATCAAAGCGTCCACAGACCCTCTTGTTATCTTATTGGACAATTTCGAGACCCCGTGGAATGTTATAGAATCCCGGTCAGAGACAGAGCAAATCCTCTATGAAATTGACAAAATATCGCATGTCACTTTATTCATCACCATGAGATCGTCAATCCCTCCTTGCGACGGCAAACATTGGCAAACATTTGAAATTGAAGCAGTTGATGGTGATGCTGCTCGTCAAATTTATCTGGATATATCTCCTGCAGGTAATGACGATCCCATGGTGTCGACATTACTTCAAACACTTGGGCACATGCCGCTAGCCATCACTCTCATGGCACGTCGAGCCAGGATGACTGGATTAGGAGCAGGCAAACTCATCGAAGAGTATGACCGTCTAGGAACGGCAATGCTAGGGCAGGCGCAGAACTCAGTTGATGCCAAGCATAGCCTCGATGTCTGTATAAGCCTTTCTGTGGAAAGTCCGCCTATGAAGAAGCGCCCAGACGCGTATGAGCTTCTTGCAAGTCTTGCCATGTTGCCTGTCGGCACCACTTACGGCTTACTCACCAAGTGGTGGGTTCCCAATCAGCCAAATCTGTTGGATGCCCTACAGGTTCTTGTCGAAACATCCCTTATGCAAAGGCGAGAGACACACTACTTTGTTCTCCCAGTCATTCGATCATATATTCTCACCCCTTCCCGATTCCCTGAAGGGGTGCGCATTGCGATAACTAAATCGGCATGCAATTTCCTCCTGCAGCATAATTCATCTCCTGGAGATTTATCATTCAAGGAACATGCTGATGCACTTTCTGCAGAAGAAGGAAATTTACAGGCTATTCTCCTAGATATCAGCGAGGCAGACCCCGATTTGATCAAAGCATTTCTAGTATTGGCAAAACACCAATTATCGACGAGACTACGACTTGAGACTATTGAACATGTGTTAAAGCTTGCACGTCAAATGAAGGGGCACCCAGAAATCATGGGTGATGCTCTGACTTGCTATGGAAAAATGCTCTTCAGCCTTGACCGTTACGATGATGCACTCGAACAGTTCAGCTTGGCGCATCAAGAATTTCTCTCAATCCCCAATGAACAACAAGCCGCCTATTCCTTGCTTGACAAAGTCCAGGTATCCATGCACATGTGGCCACTGGGAATTTCACAAAGTGAGCGTCTGCAATTGATTATGGATGCGAAAATTGTCTTCGAAAGGCTTGGCGATGCTCAAGGAGCCATTCTCTGCCTTCATCATTATGGATATGTCATTGGCCAGTATGGAGACTATGAGGAAGGGGTCAAATTACTTACCCAAGCGGGAGATATGTTTAAAGCCTTTCCGGATCCGCTGAATTATGCTAAGTGCCTCCACGACCTTCAAACTGTTTATTACTGGGATGAAAACTATGATGCTGCCCTGGAATCAGGAAGGGCTGCTGTTCAAGAATTAAAGCAGTTCAGGGAATATTATAATCTAACTGATTCAATGGAACTTGTTGGGCGGACCTTGTTCATGAAAGGCCATTACCCAGAAGCTCTAGATACCCTTTTTGAAGCTCTAGAAAGGGGACAAGCCTATGGCTCACCACTATCCATTGCCGAAATTCTGGAAATCATGGGACGCACATGGGCAAAGATGGGTCAGATTGCAGATGCAAAGGGGGCCTATGCAGAAGCTATTCAGTACCATAGCTCCTCCTCTGTTGAGAGAGGCCTGATACGTTGCCAATTTCTTATCAGGCAAGCAGACGACCCTTCTTTGATTCCTAGTCCTCAAGAACAAGACGAGCTGGATATGTGGTATAGGGAATTCTGAATTCATTTATAATACCTTAGGTAAACACAGTCCGTGCAACATTTCCATCTGGGCCAAACTCATGCTGCCAATACCCATACAAATTACGGTCGTAGTCGCAGAGTCAAGCCCTTGTTAATAAGCCATGACACTGAACAGTTCGGAATAATAGTACAATGCACACTTCGCCTTATTTATTGGATAGTGTCATTTTCGTCCATGGTGCGAGCGTACTGGGCTAGTGTGGTGACGTCCTCCTTTTCATTTCTTCCCTTGTTTTGGGCTCTATCATTCTACTTGCAATCGGCTTCTACATTGCTTCTACAGCAACTTGAAGGCAGATTTCGGCCAAATGTTAACCGATAAGTGTGGGGAGCCACTATTTCCGAGTTTACATTTAATACAAACCTGCCTCATTTTATTTAGGAATTCTGTCAGAGGAGCCAAAGTTCAAGAGTCCGTCGAATTGTCGGAGGCAAGTTTGAGGCTGCAGAATCCGGACCGTGCGCTGAACTCGTGACTCATCATGCCGTGACGTACTCGTTTGTGACTTTGTCAGTTCTGAGGATCTTCGTCCTTGTTTCGTCCGCCGTGGGCTACCACAGGTGTTCTGCTTCTTGCCCGCTTACTGAGCTTTTCTGAGTCTTCAACAATGGTCTTGCTCCTGCAAATTACCATCACGCACTATTCGTCTGTTCTGATTTCCGAGTCTCGACCTCACAGTATGTACCGTTCCAACCTATCCATGCTAGGACTCTCAGGCAAGTTATGCAACTAATTTTTTTGGTAATGGTACAGTCAGCTGACTAGATGCAGCTGAGGGCCCAAGCGATCGAACTAGCAATAAGAAGCAAATAAAATTTTAAGACGGAATTTGGAATGGTCAGAAGGCTGAGCCTGGCATGGTCATATGGATACTGGCATAATGCTTCTTGCGCAGCAAATTTTTGGTTGGCTACTCTCACCCAGTTGTATGGTTTTCATTACTACATCGGGTGTGTTTTTCCTGGATTTATGTTACCACATTTCAACGCTAAAATGCAAATGCAGGAAGTTAATTTGGTTGATATCAGAGGCCAGAAGACAGTCGCAGGGTTCTCAAGAGCCTCCCTAAATCCATGATCCAACCTCTCTTCTGAGGCGAATCTTCATTTTCGAAAAATAGTCAAGGGGTGTCGAGGTGCAAATTCTTCTCTCTTCATATATCTTCATTTTCTCAAGACTCCGCAGATCTCCGTCGCGTCGTAAATAGCAAAAGGTCATAAGGACAGTAAAGAAGAACGTGAGTCATTATTTCTGGCTCCAAAGATTTGTTGTCCTCACACGCACTCCCTTCCATACAGCTGTCACCAATGGCGTAGCCTTTGTACTAGTGGGTACATAAATGCGAGGTTCGTCATCTCGAAAACTTGAAACAAGTATTGTCACCACTTGTTGCTCGATACCGTCGACAAGAACGTTCTTTGTACATCATTGCAACGTCTAACAATGCGAATGCTCCACACACTTGGTCTTTTTATCTCCATCTCGGCTCTAGCCAAGGCAGCCCCGGCACCACTTGTAGTCAACCTAGGCTATGCCCAGTACCAAGGTGTTACTGTCCAGGATAAAGTGACTAATGCCACACATACCCAGTTTCTGGGAATCAGATATGCGGCTCCTCCT
Organism: Gymnopilus junonius; assembly: GCA_015501075.1. Taxonomy (NCBI): domain Eukaryota; kingdom Fungi; phylum Basidiomycota; class Agaricomycetes; order Agaricales; family Galerinaceae; genus Gymnopilus; species Gymnopilus junonius. The sequence continues at coordinate 22,321 of JADNYJ010000098.1, read as the reverse complement.
ACTGGTAAGGTGTATATGTGATTCGGCTTTGGAAGAATCTTGACACGATTAATTCTTCATGGCTTTCTTAGGCTCACTACGGTTTAGAGCTCCAGCTTCTCCTGCCTTTACTGCAGGTGTTCAACTTGCCAATACGGAGCCATCAATGTGTTTCCAAGCTAGTGACGGGGCTGCTGCAACGAACCCTTTCCATCCTGGTAGCTCTTCCAGCTTGACCGCGCGAGCTGCGGAAGCTGGGCAATCCGAAGATTGTTTGTTCCTGAAGTCAGTACCCCCAAACCAAACCGCGTCGAGATGCATTCTAATCGAGTGACATAAATAACAGCGTTCATGTACCGGGAATTCTTGGACAAAAGAAAAATCTGCCTGTTGTGTTCTGGATACATGGGTAAGCCACCTCATAATTGATACTTTTCTGCCTTACATTTGAATTAGCGGAGGCTACGTGGCAGGTAGCGCTTCGCAATTTGACGGTAACGACCTCATTCGAGAATCAGGAGAAGAAGTTGTTGCTGTCGTTATACAATACCGGCTAGGTGTTTTTGGTTTCTTGCCTGGGCAAGCGGTCAAAGACGGTGGAGCCTTGAATGCTGGCCTCCGTAAGCTCTTTGTAGATGTTCCGAGGACGACATTCATTCTTTTCATTAGTTGACCAGCAATTCGCTTTGAAGTGGGTGCAACAGCATGTGAGTTGGTTGTGGCGTCATCGTTTGGATCTGTAGTAATCATCCATTTCAGATCACCTTATTCGGTGGAGACCCTCAACAAGTGACGATCTGGGGCGAATCGGCTGGTGCTGGATCTGTCTTACAACATGTCGTTGCCAATGGTGGCAGAACGTTTCCTCCACTTTTCAGGGCTGCCATGACGAGTTCGACGTTCTTACCATCTCAGTACAAGTTCAATGATCCTATCCCTGAGGCTCGTCATGCACTTTTGCTTTACACATGTGTGCTCAGACACTTACCATTCTCCATTAGTTGTTGTTTAATGAAACGCTTGAGCAGACCCAGTAAGTCCCTTAAAGTCGATGCAGTTCCGTTGATAATCTCGGCTCATCTCGCCAATCACAGGTGTTCCTCCACAACTGATGCCTTGAAGTGCCTTCGTCAAGTCGATGTCAATACCCTCCAGGCCGCTAATACTCAAATCAATTCTGCTGGTTTCTTTGGTACCTTTGTCTTTGTTCCTGTTGTAGACGGCACCTTTATCACGGATCGGCCAACTCAAGTGCTAAAAAACAAGCGAACAAACGGAGTTCGCCTTATTTATTTGCTCATCCTATTGACCATGCTAATCCTCCAATGTTGCAGGACATTATACTTACCGTCACAAATGCATTTGAAGGAACCTCCTTCGTGGATCAAACAACAGCAGCAGTCACTGCTCCTGCGGACTACGTGACACAACTGTTCCCCAATTTTGAAGCCACTCAAATTCAAGCTGCTGCTGCACATTATGCAGGCCTCGGTTCAAACGCCTTTGTAAATAGCGCTATTATGGGTGAATGTGTGTTCATGCCTTCTGTTCACTGGTTTCAAGCACTAACGTTGGCGTATAGCCATTTTCATTTGCCCTACGTATCTCTTGTTGCGATCTTTCAATGGTGTTGGGTTCAAGGTAATAAAACTAGGCCCTACATCCTCGACATTATCTAAGTTGCTTTCCCAGGGCGAGTTTGCTATCCCGCCTGCGCTTCATGGACAAGATGTCGCTTATTACTTTACCAAGTGAGTCATCGCGCCTTCGTTGCACTGGTTTCTTATGTGATGTTTTTTTCTAGTGGAGAAACTCCTGGATTCGGCAACCCTCAATTTGACAAAGCTTTTGCAGAGGCCTTCCTCGACTTCGTAAAGTTCCTAAACACAAATATCAAATCGGACCCTCAGAATACTGGTACGCCTCTCTGGCCAACATGGAGTGGTTCGAATGAAATGCTGTTTAACATGACGACTGCGGGCGCTCCGGATATTCATGTTGTTGAAACGTCGTCCGCGCTTCTCCAAAGATGCGAGTAAGCTCTAATTTATCTGTGCACGTACAAGGAACCTTACTAACAGAATTTCTAAGTTTCTGGGAAAGTGTTAGCGCTGATACAGCCCAATAAAAATGTGCAGTCATTTTGACTACTCTCTTGTCGTGTACATCCCACGGGCCAATACATTTTACCATGGATTCAAAGTGGTGCGAAATTCGCAAGAATCCTCGAGGATTTCGTCAGTTTTGCAATGTCACGTCATGCTTCCTGCTACGTGATCTGTCACACCGCGTCAAATATCCCTACCTCAGTACCTGTAATCGTTAGGCTGTCTAATTAAAGCTCATCTGATTGAAATTCTGACAAACCCCTTTAAAGAACCCTTCGTAAGCGAGCTTCAAGTACCAAGGACACCTAATAAGAGGATATGTACCCCGAGCGATAATGGCTCAAATGAAATCAAGGATCCTCTTTGTTCCTGTTCTGATGGACGCCGTTGACTTTCCAGATCGGCCCGTTGTACTTACTATATAGCTGATCTCCCATGTGATGGCTCACTTCCTCCCTGTCTCTCTGGACGGCACACCTTGGTTTCTCTGCTCTGCCTGTCATGCCTCAGATCGATGAAGAGACACATCTGTTGGCCGACAATGGAAAACAGAAGATCACCCCGTTGCCCTGGTTCCAGATTTGTATCATAATCTTTCTGCAGCTCGCAGAACCTTTGACTGGGAATGTCGTATCTCCCTTTGCTCCTCAGGTGCGCCCCCCACGTAGTTAACATATCTCTGCTGCAGATGTTTATCTCTTTCTTCAAGCTTATACGAGATCTGAATGTAACCCACGGAAATGAGAGTCATGTCGGCTATTATGTTGGACTATTAGTAAGTGATTTTGTTTTCTCGTTTCGACTGTTCTTACATAGTTTATGCAGCAATCACTTTTCTTTCTTACAGAAGCCTGCACGGTTTTGCACTGGAGTCGGATGTCTGACTATGTTGGCCGAAAGCCCGTCATCTTGATAGGATTGTTTGGGCTAGCTCTATCCATGTATTGTTTCGGTCTCTCAAAGTCATTTTGGGGGCTAGTATTAAGGTGAGTTTATCTCTGCATGTCGTTAAAGCGACTGAAGCATTAACAAGGGTTTGGTACGTTAGTCGAAGTTTATGTGGGGCATTAAGTATGTCAGCTTTCCAATCGGCTCTAGCCTGATCTCTGACGTACATTAGATGGGAATGTTGGCGTTATCAAGAGGTAGGCATTTGCATAGCGGTAATTGCAAATTGACCAGAATTTTCCAGTATGATCGCTGAAATCACTGATTTAACGAATATATCCCAAGTAAGGTTTCATTCTTCTCATTATCTGTACACATTTGAAGCTCTTATTCACTAGGCTTACGCATACATGCCATTGGCGTGGAATACGGGCGGAACGGTAAGATACCATGTAATTTATCAATGAAGGCCCAGGAGTGAAGTTCCTCCGCAGCTTGGTCCAATGATTGGAGGATGGCTTTCCCGTCCAGCTGAACGTTTTCCAGAAATGTTCGGTCGAAATGAATTCCTCAAGGAGTACCCTTACTTCCTACCATGTGCTGTTCCGGCGACATTCACTGTCCTTGCCTGGATCATCACCTATAGCTTCCTTGAGGAAACCCTTCCCAATCCTATCCCTCTTGCTCAATATCTAGGCTTCAGTCGAAAGAACTCGGCTGCGATCAAGGGCGATTATGTGTGCGGACCCCAGTACCATGATGACCTGGATTCCCCCATCTCAAAAGGTCTGGAAACCGATGATCAACTAAAAATAAAGCCCCGCCTTCCCATTTATTCCCTTTTCACAGAGCGTGTTATCATTGCCGCTGGTAACTACGCTTCTTTAGCCTTGGTGGACATTGCCTTTCGTTCCATCCAACCGGTCTTCTTTTCTACTCCTGTCTCTCTCGGAGGCCTCGGACTGCCTCCTTCGACGATAGGCAATATTTTAGCCGGATTTGGGGTTTTTAACGGCCTTCTTCAGGCTTTCTTCTTCCCCCGAGCGAATCGTCGATGGGGACCGAGGAATGTCTTCATGTGGGGTCTAGCGACTGTGATACCAGCATTTGCAACTTTCCCATTGCTGAGCTACCTTGCTCGAACCACAGGGTATAGTTTGGTCCTTTGGATTGCTGTCGCAGTGCATGTGTTGATTTCTATCCCCATGTGCTTTTCGTATGGTATGCATAGCTTTTCTGTTCAGCGGCGTTTATCCCTCACATTCAACCCTACCTTTACAGGGGCCATTTTCATCTTTATTGCCAATGCGTCTCCAGATCGGTCATCAATTGGAGCGACTAATGGTCTTAGCCAGGTTCGGGATTGATTTGCTGTATGGATTTGATAAAGACCCTTTCTGACAAGGCTTATTTTTGCAGATGTCCGTAAGCATTATGCGAGCCGTCGGTCCTGCTGCGGCCACCTCTTTATTTTCCCTTTCTATTGAGAAAGGATGCTTAGGAGGACATCTCGTTTATTACCTTCTAATGACCCTCGTTGGCGTCGCGCTATATATCAGCAGTTGGCTCCCACGGCGTGTCTGGACAGTGTGATCCTTTTTAGTTGCCTGAAGCACACTTGATTTTCCTCTCAAAAATTGTAGTCATCGAGGATAGATTATATTTTGTAGATGGACATACAGTATACTCTAGATGATACTCATTTTCCTCTCTTCGCCAATTATGTGCTATGAGATGGGCAGTCATTTATAAGGTACGCAAGTTCTAAACTTAAACAACGGTCTTGTATAAACTTTAAAGAAAGTCGCAATATCTCCTCCCTTCACTTTATCTACTGGGCAGTAGCAGCGCTGACACTTTCCCAGAATCTATTGAAAAAGAAGAGACTCGCGGTCAGTGACCCATATCTAGATTTCAGTATCCAAAAGGAACCACGCACCTGCACCGTTCCAAGAGCATAGCGGAAGTCTTAATAGACTTAATGTCTGGGGCTCCTGTATCTGTGCCATTGAACAGCATCTCATTCGACCCATTCCATAACTTCCACGTCGGAGTGACATCCATAGGATTCCACTTGACATTGGGGTCAAGGAATCTCGCAAAATTCATGAAGGATTCTGCGAAAGCATTGATAAAATCTTGGTTTTGGAATGGAGGTGGTGAACCACTTTTCAGATGGAAAGGAGCATGAGGCTTGAAGGTACAGTAGAGAACTGAGAATTGCTTACCTAGGAAAATAATATGCCAGGTCGCTTCCATGAAAGGCTGGTGGAATCGCAAATTCGCCCTAACCCGAGGTTGTCAGTATAGTAACAGGAAGAATGATAGTTTTAATCTATCACCTTGAAGGAATTAACCGCTTGCATCAAGGTATAGGTAGGGCAGATGAAGATCGCTATGATAAGTCTGTGTGAGTTCAAATATCCGAGCAAAAGAATGGCGCATAATAAGGACAGAGAAGATAGACGCACATTCACCCATGGCAGCATTTGCCTGTGCCGTGTTTGAGCCTAGGCCAGCATAATGTTGCACGGCAGCTTGTATTTCCTTGGATTCCAGAGTAGGGAAGAGTTGTGTTATGAAGTCCGTCAGTTGAAGGTTACTGGTTTGATTGACGAACACATCGCCTTCATGTGCATTGGTGACAGAAAGCACCAATGCATGCTGCGTCCACCCATTATAAGTTAACATCTGACGAATGAGAGGAAAAAGCTGCTCAAATGCTCACTGTGTTTATTTTACCTTCTTTCAATAACTTGGTCGGTCGGTCTGTAATAAACTCTCCATCAACGACGGGGACAAAGGTAAATGTGCCAAAAAATCCTGCTGCTTCAATATCGGTGTTGATAGGTTGTAAAATGCTGAGATCAGCTTGTCGCAGGCAATCCAGGGTATCAATCGCGGAAGAACAACTATTCCATCAGTTAGTCAGATCAATCATGGTGGTTGAATCTATTTTCACTTACTTGCTCTGCGCAACAGTTTCATTGTAGATGACCTACGTATGAATGTAAATGAGTACTTCTCGGGATAATAATGAGCTGAAACTTACCTCTGGTATATGGTCGTTATATTTATATTGAGGCGGTAGGAAAGTGGAGCTCGTCATCGCGGCATTGAAAAGCGGTGGGTGTGTTTTGCCTCCGTTGGCAACTAGATGCTGTATCACGGATCCAGCACCAGCGGATTCGCCCCATATCGTGACTTTGTTTGGGTCGCCGCCAAATTTGCTTATCTGAAAAAAAGTTTAATTAGAAAAGAGTAATAAAATGTTAGCATGGACAAGCTTACATGGGTCTGCACCCACTGCAACGCGAATTGCTGATCCACTTGTAAATTAAAACCCGATAAGTCCATGGTATCAAGGCAAAGGAAGTGAAAGATGGCTTACACAAGCCAGCATTCAAGTCTCCCCCATCTCTAACTTTCTGCCCGGCCAAGAATCCAAAGAGGCCCAATCTGTACTGGATGACGACTACAACGACGCCTTCTCCTGATTGGCGAATGAGGTCGTTACCATCGAAAGTACCAGATCCAAAGATGCCAGTAGCGCCACCAACTACGTATCCTCCTCTAGAATAAAATATAATATCAGTTGTAAAAAATGATATTTGCAATAGGAGAGGCAGCAAAGAGGCTCACCCATGGATCCAAACTACAACCGGCAAGTTCTTCTTCTGTCCCAGAGTTCCAGGAAGATGCACACTGACAGATAATTTGGTTAGCACACGAAATATGTTTGACATGTATGCATTACTTGAGGAATAAACAGTCTTCAGACTCGGTTGATTCAGTTGCTGCAGTAGGCGCTTCGTCGCTCCGTCGTTCCACTCTTTTCCTGAGAGTTGTCTGCCCTTCCCGGAAGGGCGAGGTGGGAGCAGCACCAAAAGCTCCGAGCGCAGCCTGAATACACGTTGGGGGTTGCGCATTTGCTTGTTGTATATCCGATACTGTCACAGGTGAAACAGGGCCTCTGAATCGCGCAGAACCTGAAAGAAAATAATGAAGAGTACGTCAGGACTTCAACCATAAAAAGACTCTTGAAAATGCGACAACCTGTTGGAGGAGCAGCATATCGTAGGCTCAGAAATTGAGTGCGGGTTGAGTTGTTTATTTCATCGTGAACTATAGTTCCCTGGTATCTTGCATATCCGAGGTCGACGATAGGGAATGTTGCATTGTCAACCACAACGGCGAGGGCATTGGTAGCGACTGCATTGGCGACAAATAGAACCGTTATACATCTTCGACAAAATATCATATCTGTGGATGGAAAGATGGAGTTGAACTGGTACTTTTTGTTGATGCTTCAACGAATGCAGGGGTGTATTTATAGTTGTCTTTGGACATACTCTACAACAGCGCCCGGAATTTGCAGCAAGACGACAAACAACCAAATTTGACTCTTGATGTCCGTAATTGCTGAGTGATTGACAAGGTCCATCGTAATCTAGGTGACATGAAGGTGTCCTGGCCTTGGGATCATCAGGACATCGCCACTATCAAACGCGGTCAGCTCTCAACCGACTCGTAAGCCTGGCGCGCCTCAAATTGATCCGACATTCGGTTCCGGTTCGGCATCTTGGGTGGCTCCAGTGACTCTGTATTGTCCAATGCACATCATTCCTCAACCGCGAGCCTGACGCATTATTGGATCTCTTGTACTCCTTTGCACCCCCTGTTTGGAGTCTGGCAACCCCTTCTTCTTGCATGCATAATCCATTGTTATTGGCAGATTCAAATTCTCCTCCTCGAACTGAACATGCTTGACCTGGATTCTGAAGCGAGCATCCAAATGCAAGTATCTATTTTCCGTCTATTTGAAACATCTACTTAAAATAATATTTCCAGCGTGTCAGTGTCTCCCATGGTCTCTTTGAGGTCAAGGGCCGAGGCAGTTGCTATAAACTGCCCACAGATATGCATATCATAGATTTAATGAGCAAAGGGCATACATCTAGACTGTGAAGGAATGCCTTGACCTTCTGGATCGTTAAAGAGCAACCCAATACAGGTGATGGGAATACATGAAGAAGTCGAATGTGTGTTACGTGCTTGGTTCTGTAACTTCTGCTGTGAAATGTGAAATTCAATTCTAAAATTGCAAGTGAAGACAGTGTATCACATAGAAGGATTCTTGAAGAACTCGAAGTATCGTCCGCAGCATTTAAGTTCGACATGCGTGGTCCTCATGCCCCAACCCCTATATCTGCAAAGCCTGTTCACTTTCGTGAATCGACAGTTCCCTCCTCCAATATGCCTTCTCCAACCAAAATTTCGGCTGAAAAACACACCGGTAACGAAAGTGATGAACAAGATCTCATTCAGGCTTTGATATGCAACGGCTCGCTGGGACTCGACCAACTACTCCATTTAAAAGCCAAGGCGCGTCACAATCTAAGATTATTAGGTAGCATATGACTTAGCCAGATCGCGCAGGCATGGAAAGACAAGTCCATCGAGCATCACTTTCGCATCCAGCGCCGAACCGTCAGTATAAACGACTCGCAGCCTAACCCAGCTATCAGTGCACTACGTTTAAGGCGGATGAAAGAACTCTTAAGCGAGATCGACGGAGGCCTGAAATTTATTCCGAGTACAGGCAAAGTTATGAACATGAAGTTCTTAGATCTTTGGTGAGATGCTTCTTACACATTGTAGCCAATATGCGTCTTAATATCACACTCCTAAAGTTGTTGTCCCGGTGGATTTTCTTCCTATATACTGGGCAAAAATGCCAAGACGCAAGGAGTTGGCATCTCTTTGTCTGTTAGCGATGGAGGGCAAGAATTGGCTCTTGAAGATCATCATAGACAACGATTCCAACTTTTGAATGGAGACCTAACTTATTATCAACTCGGTCCCACCATGATCCCAAACCAAAGGTTGCATGATCTTCCTCCTCAAAATAACGGGCAATCCTTTAATTTAGTTATACTCGATGGTTATCAGCTACGCAGACGCCCATCTGATTCATCATTGAATAACGACCGACTACTTATCTCCCAAATTATTCTAGCGCTCCAGACCGTCAAGAACGGCGGTAATATGCTAGTCAGATTACCATTGCCGCACAAGCCCGTCTCCGCAAAAATTGTCTATCTGCTCACAATTATATCGGAGCGGGTGCAACGGTGGAAGCCCAAATCCATGAACGCAGATCGTGGCGTATTTTACGCAATAGCAAGAGGCATTGGAAATGGGGAGCAAGGTCCACAAATCCCTACAATTCTGCGAAACTTTAAGGAACTTTGGGCGGACTTGACCTTTGGCGGCGAAGGAGGCTCAAGCAGATGCTTGAATTCGAAGGACCTTGACTTCTTAATTACAACGGATGACCTTGTTCGCCATCATTTGAGGTGGTTAGAAACATTCGGGAGACCGCTTTGGAGGGTGCAGCAGATCGGTATGCGAGCACTCTTCAAAAGGAATTGCCCTGAACACTGATTTTCAAGAGATACTATATCGCTGGTAAACAGCCCAGAAACGAAATTTCGAAATTACTAGTTTGCCTTGTATACATATCACAACTTGTGCTTCATAAATATGGAGCTGCATCTAACGTTGAAAATGGTTTGGTTTCTGCAGAAAAAGCAAAGCAACCACAGCGTCTTTCAAGCGCCGGACTTACATGTAGACCAAAAATAGGTGGTCGGATGTTGGTCCAGACCAGATCTGGCCCCGACGTTCGCGGTCACGGGACAGTCGTCGTCGCGAAGTCAATGCTCCAGTTCAATACATACATACAAATTGAATGATACATGCCTTCCCAATCTAACTCGCTTTCATAATGCATGCTGGGCATTCCGACCTCCCAACTTGACTTCCTTGCGGATTCCAAAATCTCAATGTATTCCTAAAAGATGAAATATCTGCCGTCAGTAACGCTGCCCGCAGTGTGCACAGCCAGAAAAGACACATTCCAACTCTCAGCACGTCTTCATTGAAATCAAATATCATTCGAACCACTCTGTAATTTGCATAGACGATACCCTTGTTCCAGAACATTCCTTGTCGTAGCCACCATCTTTAGTCGCGCACAACAATTCAGAATCAAATGTTTGGTGCGTTTGGTACTGCGAAGAGTGATCTACCTTCCTCACTGAAATCATCACATCTTAGACGGTCTACGCAGTCTAGCCACTGCTGCCTTGGGTTATACAGGTGCCTTTCCTTGGCGCCTGCCTTGTGTCTGCGATGCCAACGGTGCCGTAGGTCTCATGAACAAGACAGTGCATATCGCACTATGGGGACCCGACGTGGTCGAAATAGCGGTTCGTCTGTATTTACGACGTTTTCTTGACTCATCTTTTTTGACTTTATCTCTGCATGGACACTAATTCGCTCCTTCAAGACTGGAAAATATATACCCCATGAAGCTTCTCTCCACCCCTGTTCGTCCAAGTTCACCTTTGCGGCCCACTTCAACCTGATTGACGTCCTGATGTAGTTGTCAAAAAACTCCAGGTACACAATTTCGGCTACTATACCTAGTGCCAATGAGGGTTATGTGTTTGTTTTCCTCTTGGTGTCTGTCTTGCCTCTGAACGAGTTCTTCAGCTCGCCGTCCAATGCGCCTGACCTCAGTGTATGATGGCATTGTATATATGATCGATCCGACAAATTCCGAGTCACTTCTCTTGTCCGAAGCAGAGCTTGAAGGATTACTGCTCGACGAAGCGATGTCGAAGCCAATTCTTGTCTTGGCCCCCAACTCAGATGCTTCTGCCGTTGTCGATAAAGAGGCATTACTCCAGGAATTAAATCTCACGGAAGCCTTTTCAAAGGTATGCATCCCCTTATTCTCCATGTTCAATTTGTTCAACATCTATATTTTTTAGTCAAATAAAAGAGTTGCTCTCTTCGTGTATATTGTCTTGCCCGCAGAAAGTATGCCTGAAACGTTTACTACACAATTTCTGAATTAATTTTCATCATAATTGCACAGGTTTCAATTGGCTAGTATAGACAATAATAGTCATACGTAAAATGGGGAGAGAGATGATATATCTTACAGACGGTTTCGTTTTGTAAGGACGGTAACCGTGTGAAAAAAGTTGCATCATTGAATTCGCTTGAAAACATTCATCTTTCTTCCTACATACTCTCATCCAACTTTCATCTCATGTCAGACTTCGCTAGCCTCAAGAAAGTGCGTCAAACAAGGCAACGGACTTCCTTCGCCAAGATTGAACTGTCAGCTAGCGACGAAACGACCAACCCTAATGCAGTTGGCGAAACTTCTGTAGGCCGACTTCCAGACGAATCAACCAAGATGCAGGTGGACTCTGAGCCACTGGCGGCTGCGCCGCCTTCGTCAGCACAAGCTGCTTCGATGAACACAGAAGGTCTATACACGTCACTCCCTCCAGCGTTGGAAGTTCGGACGAGCGACACAGATGGAAGGGGAGTCTACAGCAAGTACTTTCGGAAACCTGGTGGGTAGTGGTATATTTCTGTGTTATCGCGTTCTGACACTCAAGTTCGTAATCCAAGTACAGGCGATGTTCTAATCTCCGTGAAGCCGCACATTGCAGCTTTATCAAATGAGCATCTGGAAGATTATTGTTCTAGCTGCTTTGCACCGAAACCTTCTAATGGGTCCTTGAGACGGTGTACAGGTTGCAAGGTTCTGCACTACTGCGATGCGGTAAGTTCGAATGTCCCTCGACATAATGCAACCAATGACTGCGATCCAGAAATGCCAAAATGTGGACTGGGCTTTTCACAGGCGCGAATGTGCCGCCATTCAGAAATGGATTTCATCATCGTCTGAGAAATTTGGACCAGCATCCATTCCTGGGGATGCTATTCGATGTCTAGGTCGGATATCATGGAGGAAGCAGAAACTGGGACAAGATAGTGTATGGGCAAGTCAGACATCTCTTCTGTAATCTTGTCTGTCCACTAATATGGTCAACAGGCAAGAGAAATCGACGCGTTGCAGTCTCGTAAGTTCAATAATCTTGGTCACCTCCCATACGACACTAACGACCTACCCGCAGATCGTACCTCTATAAGCAAAGACCCCAACTCTTATGATTCACAAACGTACACGCAGCTTGCGCATGCAATCGTCCGCTTCCTGGGTTTAAATTCTCCTCAAGAGCTCGCAGAGTATGGCATGCACAATGCAGCCGATCTTGTCGATCTTGTTTCTCGGGTATGCCTTTTTCAGAACGTAGGTCGTTGCACTGATGTTAAACATTTTAGTTCACCACCAATACGTTCACCATCACCACACCTTCGCTGGCTCCTCTCGGAGCATGTGTCTCTCCTTGCGTGGCGCTCCTCAACCATTCTTGCGACCCAAGCGCGGTGGTAGTCTTCCCTCGTGTTGGCAGCAAAGAGGAAGAACCTTTGATGCAGGTCATTGCTCTGAAGCCTATTCAACCTGGTGAACAGGTGCATATTATTTTCTTCGTACTAATAAACGAAGTGCTGATGGCACATGTACTGTACAGATCCTTACTGCTTATATCGACACCACTCTACCCTCTGAAAAGCGGCAGCGAATATTACAGGACACCTATCATTTCACCTGTAAATGCCGGCTATGTTCTCCGCCATCACATTGCCCTCCAGACTTGCGAGAAGTGATGTGGTGCCCGAAGAAGTGTGGCGGGATGTGTCCATTACCGACTGAAGGTTTGTCTGTCTATTCCCTCCTGTGTTCTCCCTGCTTACGATCACACAGAAAACAGCCTGGTACGATGTAATAGATGCAAGGCACCTGTCAGAGATACAGATGCCGTCCTTGATGCCGTCCGTGTAGGTGAAGAGGCGTTGAACAAAGCGGAGGCTTTACAGTTTTCTAGTATGTACATTTTTCTTTGTTTCTCTCCAGTCGCTGAACATGCTTGGCAGATCCACCGAAAGCCATCCAGCTTACCACGAACCTCATTCCTATCCTGGTCTCGGCCGGAGCAGTGCCCTCATCTTACCCTCTCCTCGCCTTGTCTCGGCTAAACGCATCCCTACTTATCGCGCGCCTTCCCTCCACCGATCCTAATGTAGAAGAGGTGCTCTCTCCAGAAGTCCAGTCGTCTGCAGGCTTCTCAGAAAGTAAGATCACGCCCGATCAAGCTCAAGAAGCGTTGGATGATGCAATCCGAGCTGCGACCCGTGCCAGCACTGGTCTGACGCAAATACTAGTGGATGGGCATCCGATGAGGGGCATTGCGCTTGCGGAGTTAGGAAAGTTGTTGGCTGTGGATGAACCCAAGCCTACGCATCTCCAAGAAGCAGGCTCCCTTCTATCCTCTCAACCTCCGTCAGTCGCTGGTTCTGGCACCTCCACCCCCGAGCGTCAACCACCAGGTACTGCCATTCCCACTGCCTCCAGTGCTGCAGGCACACCTTTCATCCTCAACCCACGCATCAAATCATCCCCTCCCTATCCACCCTCTGGACCAGCCCGACTCAAATTGGCATACGAGACGCTTATCAGGGCCCGTCAAGAATTGATGATTGGGTTTGGCAGCGGGAAGAATGAGGGAGGGCAGGCCGGGAAGCAGGTGAGGCAGCTGGCGGTGGATATCGAGAAGGAGTTGATGGTTTGGAAGGACGGGTTGAAGATGGCGTTGCAGGACCAGCCGAGGGTTGCGAAGTAAGCACGACTTTGAGGCATGTTGTCGACAGGAGGCTTCAGGAGGAAAGTACTTGATGGTTTGCGTAGCTTGATTTTCCATGTTCATTTCCACTACAATTCATTCAACCTGAACTTTATTTTGCAGATGTGCACTCTGAGGTTAGACAACGTGTTTGCACTATTTGTCAAGGGTGTTAGACCACATTGGTCATGTCATGATCAATCTCTTTCACTGCATCCACTCTAAATCTAAAACAGTTTGCCTACGGGTTCCGTAGCCCATGTCAAGTATCGTGCTGGCATCCAACTGGGCTTTCTCCATGTCAACCCTCGAATCCTCGCTCCTACCATGTCCGCCACAAATTGAGCACTGAAGTGAACGCAGTTTTCTCGTCAGTTACGCCTCAGCATTGTAATGATCAAAGAGGAAAGAGCTAACCAAGCATATGTTCGCGGCATGCCGTGTCCTGAAAATCCCGCAGCTATATATTGCCCGTCGTACTGCTTAGTGTCGATTTGGTCGTTGGCAGAAAGTTCGAGGGGAACAACAACGGGTCCAACCTGTTGAGTAGGTCAGTATAGTTGGCTGACTCTGTTCCCAACCACAGACGTACAAAAGGATCGCCATCTTGAGTAAAACCCATGATACCAGTCTAATGAAAGTAAGAGTTAGCGAACTGTCAAGTTATCGTCAACTGACAGTATACCCATTCTTCCTCCCAGGTATCTCCCGTGTTAGTGTCAGGAACAATGAACTGTTCAGGGAACAAGTTTGGCAAGAAAGATCTCAGCACAGTAGATGTTGTTGAGTTCAATATCGAATCGTCGGCTGTCTCAGCCTGCCTTCCGCCTCCAAGAATGATGACTGGGTTCCTGTTCTTACTTGGGCCTGTGTCATTTTTGAAGGCCTCAGTCTTTTGATGCCTAGGGAACCAGTACTCTGATCCACTATCATAGCCTCCGAAGCCCCATGAATTTTTCCATCCGAGCGTAGAGGAGTTGACAGAGGCGCGGACGGCACCTACTTGTCCGCGGTGAGGGACGATACCAAAGGATCCTGGCGTACGCTTCACTCTTTCGAGAGAAGGAGAAGCGAAAGGCGGTTCATTGTCGTTTATCCCAGCAAGGAACGGAAGGAGATGAGAAGCATATGCATTTGTTGCATGTACAACATAGGCACACGCAACGTCTCCGCGAGGAGTGTGTAATGTCCAGCGACGGCGACGAGCAGTAGAAGATTTTGGATCCTCAGGAAAGTGCTGAGCAAATGGAGTTACGGAAGTAACTGGCGTTCTGGTATGCAGCCTTACATCCAGATGACTTGAAGCCCCTTGGCTGTCTTTGAAGAGATGTGTAACAAGCTTGCACGGCCATAAATTGTGAGATCGGAAAAAAGCTCCAGTATAGTTCAACTCCTGATTTAAACCGTATTTCTAGGTAGTATTACCCAACGTCATTTAATAGCCGACGAGGCAATGATAGGTATAATGCTTGCCTTAATCATGTCACTATTGCTGATCCAGTCATATTGGACACGTAGGCCAGCTGATTTGGCCAGTTTCAACTCCCTTCTTGCGTCCAATTCATCCTCCTCTGTCTTGAAGATTGTCACATGTCCTCCTTCTACTAGACCGACTTCCTCCACTAGATTTTTCTCAGTAATAAAGCTGACTAAAGCATCGGCAGTATATCGTTCTATTTCGTATGATTTCAAAGCCTCCCAAACACTTCGATTCGCAAACTGGCCGGCCAAGAATGGGGTGAGGTTGCCACCGTTTCTTCCTGTGGGAAGAATTAGATGCATATTATAATAGAGCCAAGATCACTGAATATCGGTAAGCACCTGTAGCACCAGAACCTGGGGAAAGTATGTCATTGCCTGGGCTCTTCTATATAGACACACTTACCGAATTGGCGAGCTTCGAGGATAACTATATTTATTGGTTTGGGTTTGAAGGGCATTGCGTTGTCGTTTTTGAACATATTTGATAAATGCCATGCCGTACTAATACCTGTGAGACCACTACCAATGATACACACATCGGCGTCCTCTGTGAGGGGGCCCGTACTTCCATCTTCCGCCAGAGGGTTTGAACCCGGTGTGTCGAGCCAAAATGATTTTGTCGGATTTTTCACAGGTAATGAGATGGGTTCTCGCAGTTCGACCTCGGAACTCTTCTCAGACAACAATTTTAGTGCTGCTTGGAAATTTGTCTGAGAGAAAGTGCCAGGATCAAAAGCGGACTGCAAGTTCAAGGCATCATCCAAACTGCAAGCTGGCGATGTCTGTCCTGATACATCAACAAAAAGACCTAGTAGGAGGAAATATATCAGAAGTTTTGGGGTCAATTGAGGCAGACGTAGAGGGGCATGTACATGTCGCTGATTGTTGAGAAAAAGACTTGAAGAAAGATTGGTCCTAGGGCCTAATAGTAAGTGTGGGGAAAGGGATCTCAGGGGTGGGAGCATTCCAAAACGCTAATTATAAGTGTGGGTTGACGTCAAAGGGATTGGCTTTATTTATCCCCTACATATTTCTCGTTTCCTCTCTTGCTGCACTCGCGGGCAATTAATACCAACTTTCCAGAGAATTTGTAAGAGGGAAGACTATGATGGAAGGGCTAGCCTCAGGCGTTGAAACTTGAGGGTCAACAAAGAGTTTTTCAAGGTCATGGGGTGCAGTCAACGGAAATAAATTTGTGAGGTTCGTCGAAGTTTTTGGAGGAGTCCTGTAGAATGACCTGACCAGGTGCCACCGGGGACTTAGTGAATGGGTCAAAAATGAGCCTGTTCAGCCAAAATTAGGGACAATCTGACCCACCAACACCGACCATCGTGTCCTTTTCTTGCCAGAAAAGTTTGAAGCCCAAAGATATTTTTCAAATTTAAAGAATCAAGTGGGAGTCGCTGACCGAGTGGGAGCGTACTTGTTATCTTTCTGAATGCATGGTGAGAGTGTTGCTTTGGTGCCTACTACGTAGAGGGCTCCTGGAACGCATATTTGGTATACGTAGGTGAGACATCGCTCGTATATAAGAAGCAATCTTATGCAGGTTTCTCCCACCCCTCCATCTATCGAAACCAATCTTCGGAATTTGGATTGTTTCGAAGACGACCTTCGCAGTTAAAGACGACCCTCACAGTTAGAAAAGACGACCCTCACAGTTATGCCTCACACTGGAACTTGTCTCTGCGGAGAATGTACTGTCCATTTGGAATCTACTCACGAAGAACAGGTAATGTCCATTTTTATGCCCAGTCGTTTACGTTGCTCTGACTTCTGTCAACCTGAAAAGGCTCTTTGCCACTGCTGGGACTGCAAGCAGACTAGCGGGAGTGCATTCAGCACTAATGTCATCGCGCCAATGAAGGGGGTCAAAATAGAAGGGCCGATCAAAACATACGATATCAAGGCACCCAGCGGCAACACAGGTGCGTAGCCTTCGATACCGTTTCCAAAGACGGTATAACTGATTTATTTTGGCAAGTCACACGTATCTTCTGCGGAAACTGCGGAAGCGCCCTCTCTCACAAGTCCGTTGCTTTTGGAGACAGTCAAGCAATTCAGACAGGAAATTTCAGGGACTTTGCAAAGGTTCCTGTCACTGTTGAACGTGCGTATTTCGATTGCCTACGATTGCCTATCGTGTGTAATTGACAATTGCACTAGTTTTTGTCAAGGACCGTTGGCCCGTTATTCCAGGTGTCGAGGGCGCGCAACAGTGCCAAGCCATGACTTGAATTCCTTGAATTGATTCAACTTCTATTAGTAATAATATCGAAGCATTGTGGAATACAAGAATAATGTTATCAGAAAACTATTGGGACTGTTCCGCGTTGGATACAGCGTCTTGTACAAGGGCTGGCTGATCTTGGAGAAATTATACATTTGAAGGGCTTTGGGTAGCTACCGTGAACTAGTGTTGTCCACGAAGCGAAGTGACTTCGAGGTACACTTCGTTTCGCTTCGAAATCGGGGCACTTCGGACCACTTCGTTGTCAACGAAGTAAGCCGAAGTTACCTCGCCGAGGTCACTCGAAGTGATCAATTTACCACGTGATGAGCCCGTATGCGCGTTTTCTGACGCGCCTCAGAATTCGAAAGCAAGTGCGCTCCCTCTCCTCCTCTCTCCCTTCCGGCCTCGCAGCCGTAGCACACACAGAAACTATGTACCTGACAACGGTAATATATTTTTGATGCTCGTTGCCTTTGAAAATTTCGCCGTAGCACCATTTTTTTTGCGATAGGGGCTTGAAAGAAAGGTATAAAATACCCCCTTTGCAATGGCCTTCGAAGCATTGCCCCAGCTTCAGCGATACGAACTCTAGTAATGAGCTCTCAGCCATCATCCTCTGCGCCTCTCTCGTTTCTAGACCAGGAAATGCTGTTCCTCAATCAGCCTGATGGCACTCCACCTGCATCCCCTAGTCTGACTGGAACATTCTCTGCTCTTACACCTCAGAATGCTTTTTCTGCTACCCTCAGTGGTACCCAAAATAACTCTCCAGTCTATCCATACCACGCTATGATGTATCCCCCTCAGATGCTGGCTCAACCGAACTATTCTCAACAGTCAACTTTTCCTCAGACACCCCTTCCACCTTCTATGCTGCAAACTATCCCTTCCTACTACTCTGGAAATATTCTATTCCCTCAGGCTCACAACCTGCCATTGTCGCTTGGGGTATTTAATCCAAATGGTCCTGCCACAAATGCTGTCTCGACTCAGCCACCAACTAAAAGGAAAAGGCAAACAACGACAAGTAGTGGCCGAAGTGGTAAGCACCAAAAGAAGAACTCAGCAGCAGTTGTAACAGAAATTACTCCCTCTCCTCATTGTGGTGTGGGACCTCCTTCCGTGGTTCCTTTGGCACAAGCAGAGGTAGTACATCAGACCTCCAACTGTGAGTTCAAAATTATTTGGTGGCATGTCGATATCTGGCTGATTAATTATTTGGATAAGCATTGGAAACATCCTCCAGTGCTCTGACTGTTCCAGAGAGTGCATCAATGGCTCATGCTTCGCGTCGCTATCATGACCTTCCTGCAGCCGCTACAGATGTTTGGTACTTCCTTCGTGCCCTAGAAACAGATGTAGAACCAGCAATGAGACCAACAGATGAAGTATTTCTCACATACAAACCAAAGACCAAATTTGTGGGCTGCAAACTCTGCACGTAAGGAAATATTCCTCTAGGATCCAATGCCATTCAGATGTCAGATTGCTAATTTTACTTGTGCCTCATGTAGAAAGTGGAAGGTCTGGCAGAACAATGACGGCATGATGTCCTGCTTCCGCGACCATTTCAAGAAAATTCACAGCAAAATTTATTACAAAACCATCAGCATCAAAAATCTCAAGCATGCGGGGATGTCTATCGCTGCTGGAAATGTAGGGTTGCCAAAGTTCAGTTCAGTCCAGTTCTCCGCCCATTTTGGAGAACTGAGAACTGAACTGCTAGAGATATGCCAGAACTGAACTGAGAACTGGACTGAACCTCAAAGAACCAGTTCTACCAGTTCAGTTCAGTCCAGTTCACAGTTCGAACTGGTGAACTGTGAGATTCAAAAGAAAAATATATAAATTACATATAAAAATATATCTAACTACTAATCTCAATATAGTTGCATACTTTATGAGCACCAGCCTCAATGGTAGCATCGAGGAAGCCAGATTTAAAAGCATCTTTGACAATCTGAGTCTTACCAAATAAAAGTGGGTCCATGCGATTCCGATGAAGAGTATCAGTAATTCCGGCACCTGAAAAAGCTCTTTCCGATGCTACAGAAGAACCTTGAATGGCTAAATAGTCACACGCAATCATAGACAGAGTCAGATACTGCTGAGAGTGATACTATGAATCATAGTTAGAAGGTTCAAAAGAGATAGTCATGGAAGAAGACGTGGCAGTTGTGGAATCATTGTCTAGAACATCATAATAGTCAGCTGACATTTAGATAAGATAACAAATAAGACTTACCTTTTCCTAAGCTGACTTCAATATTGATACAAAGTAAGTAAATAGACATCAGATAAATAAAATTACTGCTTACCTGTAAATCGCTTTTCATAAAAGCCGTGCTCCTTGGCCGTAAGCTGTGAAGTTGCAGCCTTGGCCTTGTCGGAGAGGAGTCGGGTGCGCTTCCCACCAACTTGCCGAGCGGGGCTTTTACCTTTAAGTCCTGTTAACACGGACCTCGGTAATCCATCTTCGCTGTCAGTGTCAGACCCGTGAGCTGAGCTGTTGGCACGTTTGCGCTTCTTCTGCGCATCTGAGTCCTTGAGGTTGATGGTGCGGCGCTCATCACTCGGTGAGTTGAACCACTGGATTTCACTGGCATCCTTCAGAGTACCATCGGTGTTGAGAGCTGGGGCATCGGGGTCCATAGCGAGCAGCGAGGAGCGGCAGAGTAAGCAGATCAAATCCTATTTTTTTTCATTGATTCCTTTTCCGTGGGTGGCTGTAATTAGATTCAAGCTCCGACTTAAATCTAAGCCCCCCATCAAGTTGCGCAAAACTCGATATTTCCCCCTCCCGCCTCTCATTTCTATGTGAAAAAAATTGAGAAAATTATGCTTAAAAGTTCAGTTTGAACCTGGTTTGAACCCGGTTCGCAGATTTGCCCAAATTTCGAACTGAGAACCGAACCTGGTCAACCCAGAGCAGAACTGAACCGGAACTGAACCTGAACCATCGGTCCGGTTTGGCCGGTTCAGGTTCAAACTGTCAGTTCGGAACTGAACTTCGGCAACCCTATGGAAATGTGGCTGCTGATGATACACCATTCTTTTTTTTTTTTTTTTTTTTTTTTGAGTCATTTTTATGCTTCTGGAGGGTGGGCCCTTGCCTTGGCCTTGTATCTACATGTAGTACTTAATTGCACAAATACCATGTGGTCCCGCTGCCTTTCGCCCCTCTCCAGACCATCATTGAGCTTTTGCACCTCCCGGGGCATGTACGTCCCCGTGCTAGAGGCCCGACTGTTCCGCAGTCATTTGCAGCTCCTCTGATGTTTGTGAATCAGCACTAGTGGTCGATCATTCATTTCGAGTTTGCTTTTGCATGGGTCTTCTGCTCATGCACCCGACTGCTTGCGCAGTAGGCATGATGAGTGTTGGGAGTTGATCTTCATGACCGTTCATGTTAGTTTCTGTTGTCGCCTTGAGTTCTTGTATTCCATTGTCCAAGCCTCATTGTGTGTCGGGTGATTTGAGGGTGTTGTTTCAGGTTTGGTGTTTTGGTGATGCCGGAGTATTGCTGTGTGTGCATGCTGCATCTTCGGTTTTAGCCTTCATTTGCTGTGCTTCTGTCGGTGTTTCATTGCAGGATGAGGGGGTCGAAGTCTTTGAGTCATCGTGTTTTGGCTAAGAATTTGAGAAGTGCCTTCGATTTATTCAGGTCCAAGTAGTGTAGAGAGTTTGGGTCTGTTGTTTTTCAGTTCAGCTAGTAGTTCTTGACGCTGCTGTGATATGCTCGGCATTTGAATATAACATGTTTGACTGTCTCCCTGGCTCTGATGCCTCCTCATTGGTCTCGGCATTTTGGGCATTTGTCGGTTGCGATTTGTTGATTCTGTGAAGGTAGTAGTTTAGAGGTATATGTCCGGTACGTACCTGGAAGAGTAGGCTGGATTGCACTCTGTTTAGTTTGTCTGTGTTCTTTCTGTACTTTGTGAATGGGAAGTCGGGGTCAATTTTGTTGAAGCAGGCTTTTCTTGGGGAGGCAGCCCATTTCTCCTTCCACATCTCCTTCAGTTCCTCATAGTAGGTCCTTTTCTCTGCTATGGTACTGTTAGCCAAGGGTTTTTGCAGGAGTGCTGGGAGTTCCTCCTCATTGCTGCTGTCCCCGCTTGCTGCATCCTTGGCCTGCTTATCCACTTCTTCATTACCTTTGACATCTGTGTGTCCAGATATCCACTGCAGTCGAATTTGGCCTGGTATCTGCTTTGCCAAGTAGATCATTTCCATCAGTAGTGTCTGTCCCATCTTTGGTTTGGGTACTTAGCTGATCTGATGACAGCTTGGTTATCGATGTAGATACTTATATTGTCTGACGTCATCGGTCCTGGCTTCCCTGAGCAGCCACATTGATAGGATGCCGCCTACCAGTTCCACATCATATGTCATGTGGGAAGTGGTGTTACTGAGGGTGAATCTGAGTGAGGCTACTGGTTCGTTGACGTCACTTCTGTAGAGGACTGCTGCTGCTCCAATTTTACCGTTGTGTCCCAATCCATCGGTGAAGACTTTATAGCCACCTGTAGCTGTAGGTATCATACATCAATCCCAGGTAACTACCTAACCCTTATGATGCATCTATGAGGGAAACTACCCACCACTATGGCAGAGTGCTACCTGTATTATGTAAACATGCCTGCCCATTGCACAGAATTAATGCACGGGCATTGTTTGGGCTGTAGCTCGTCATCGGGGGCGCTTTTGGGGCGCGGATGGATCTGGCGGGTTCCCCTCATTTTTCTGCACCCATACCAGGTGTTTGCGCGCCCTAGGGAGGTCGGGACGGGGTGGATGGCAGGGGATGGGTTTGGATAAACCTGTATTATTTCGGGACAGCATCAATTCCATGATGTCATAGATTTGATGTCCATTCCGTTGCTGGTTTCCGGTTGCTATTTTTAATTCCAGGTATCTCCGAGCCGAATTCGGGTGCCAGGCACCTCCGATCAATTTTCCCGTATCCGAAAATGGATTGCCCAGCTCAAAACGTGCGCCTGGAAATAGGCGGCTATAAT